>JACXGM010008961.1:0-28308 GCA_016801145.1 Umbra pygmaea | reverse complement strand
ATATATATATATATATATATATATATATATATCAGCCGCGGTCGGTGGATCTTAATTGGTGAGAACCGGAGTGAATGGAATGTGTGCAAATCAAAAAAACAATTGGTTTTGTTCGTTGCGCACCATTCCATTCACTCCGGTTCCGAGCGTAATACGAGCCCGTCCTCCCCAATTAAGATCCACCGACCGCGGCTAATATATATATATTTAGGGACAGCTCAAGTTCAGTTTGGGATGGTTGAAATTTGACTTCGGGATCGTATTGGAAAGGAAAAAAGTTCAGTAAGAAGCCCTGCATGCATTGCCCCATAGCTACATTTCCATATGTTGTGCCCTGGAAAAAAGACATAAATGATAATGTAGTCAAGCCAAGTAATTTGTTTGAATGAAATAAATATTTAATATAATGAATGTTTTATAGTTTTTATTTACTGCAAAGAACACAGTGTTCTTCAATTAATTAAAAAATAATGTATTTTTTGGAAAAATGTGCACTGTCTCTTAAAATTACCAATTTTGGATAATATTAAACCAAGTTTACCTTGGGAAAAAGATACAGGGAACAACATGAGTTAAACACAGTTACAGAATGAAATGGTATTTGACTAGAAATGCTACTGTTAATAATTGAGATAAATGGAGAACAAATATATATGTTCACAGTGCATGTTTATTGGCACAAATAGGCTACACACACGTGTTTCCTGGCAAAACCTATGCATGTAAAAAAGGTGAAAACGACAAAAATATGCATGCTCATCGAGGGTTAACGCACATTGTATGTTTTCTGTGACTATGCACACTTCAAATTGGAATAACTGGCCAAAATATGTATTTTAAATGAGACAAATGTTGTTGTAAAATGCGTAATACAAATACTCCCGTTTCGGAGTGAAAAGATCCGATATAAGCTTTAAATTGTTTTATGACAGGTCTGTTTAATGACAGGTCTGTCATTGAACATTGTAAATTAACTTCTAAAAACATGGTTGTGCCTTCCTGTATCACCTTGTCTGCATTCCGGCTAATCTCCACAGCGATGTCTGCTCCAGAATTCCCGATTCCGACAACCATCACCCTCTTCCCTCTGAATGCTTCTGCATCCTTGTACTCCCAGCTGTGTAAGCAGCGACCAGGGAAGGCCTCATGGCCTGCATGGGAAAGAAAAGTCAGGTGGTTGAAAACGTAGTGTGAGCTACCCAGATTCAACACAAGCATTTCACAGATGTTCATTATATTCATAAAGCACAGGTACATCAAGGTATCAAACCCAAATGGTGTTTAGATGGTGTACTGATAGCTTATTGTGTAATTGTGTGATCCAGATGTTTTTACCGGGGAACTGTGCTAGTGGTAAGAACGGGACTGTGAAGTGTCCTGAACAGACTAAGATGCCGTCAAAGATGTGCGTCTCCTTCTCTCCCTTGCTGTTCTCTGTCACCACCTCCCACTGGCCTGAATAACGGAAGTCTGGTCGCTGTCTGACACTCTGCACGCTGGTCTAAAGCACACAAAGTGACAGATAGTTTAAAGGAATGTAGGCCACTAGTTAAGGGAAAGGGTATATTTGTCAATTTGCATTAATGATTTAACAAGCAAGAGTGAGTGAGTAAGAGCGAGCGAGCGAGAGAGTATGGCGGCCATAAGTATGAGAGAGTGAGTGAGAGTGAGCGAGAGAGTATGGCGGCCATAAGTATGAGAGAGTGAGCGAGCGAGAGAGTATGGCGGCCATAAGTATGAGAGAGTGAGTGAGAGTGAGCGAGAGAGTATGGCGGCCATAAGTATGAGAGAGTGAGCGAGCGAGTGAGTATGGCGGCCATAAGTATGAGAGAGTGAGTGAGAGTGAGCGAGAGATTATGGCGGTCATAAGTATGAGAGAGTGAGTGAGAGCGAGCGAGAGAGTATGGCGGTCATATGTATGAGGGAGTGAGTGAGAGCGAGCGAGAGAGTATGGCGGCCATAAGTATGAGAGAGTGAGTGAGAGTGAGCGAGAGAGTATGGCGGCCATAAGTATGAGAGAGTGAGTGAGAGTGAGCGAGCGAGCGAGTATGGCGGTCATAAGTATGAGAGAGTGAGGGAGAGTGAGCGAGAGAGAATGGCGGTCATAAGTATGAGAGAGTGAGGGAGAGTGAGCGAGAGAGTATGGTGGCCATAATTGTGAGAGAGTGAGTGAGAGCGAGAACTCGTGTTCACAACCTTCTACCCGTGAAAGTGCCCTGGAATGGCAGTCAAATCCGTAACTAATGCTGTGTTCCAGACACAATTTTTAGCCCGTAAGTTACGACTTCAAGTCACGAGTTACAACTTTGTAGCGTTTCAGGCAACAGTCACAACAACAAAAATGGCCGACCTACTAGCAATTTCTAGTCGTCATCCTATTTTGGGCTTTATTTAATAAACATAACCTATAGCAGTACACAATCGTAATATGCAAACCATCTGCCCCCGGGGATAATGAGCACCCTCCCTTGGTATGACACTAGGGGGAGGAGCCACCAGGTTGTTGATAATCAGCACCCTCCCTTGGTATGACACTAGGGGGAGGAGCCACCAGGTTGTTGATAATTAGCACCCTCCCTTGGTATGACACTAGGGGGAGGAGCCACCAGGTTGTTGATGATCAGCACCCTCCCTTGGTATGACACTAGGGGGAGGAGCCACCAGGTTGTTGATGATCAGCACCCTCCCTTGGTATGACACTAGGGGGAGGAGCCACCAGGTTGTTGATGATCAGCACCCTCCATTGGTATGACACTAGGGGGAGGAGCCACCAGTTTGTTGATAATCAGCACCCTCCATTGGTATGACACTAGGGGGAGGAGCCACTTTCACCTGGTCAGCCTCAACACCACTGCTTATGAAGCAATACGAATGCAGTTGTATGGTGTGTAAACACGACAACATTTAAAAAACATTCACTAGAGTCTGTTTTATCCAACAATACACTCATTTTAGCAACACACGAACATGGACCCACTAATGAATTAACAATGATTATTGTAATGAATTGCGAGAGAAAAATCTGAGTTTGAGTTGCCGGCATAATATAGTGTTACCAGGGGAAAAGTGTTTGCCACCAGTTAGAACTGGCCCTGCATGCAAAAAAAAATAGGTCCTGTCCATTGAGGCCCCAGAACTTTTTGTAAAATTCAATATGCAAACCATCTGCCCCCGGGGCCCGGCCAGAGCTCATCTGGGTTACTGCCAGTGAAAACTCAGCCAATGACAGGGGACTGTCCAATTGGTTTCTCTGTGACAGAGACAGTTTCTGAAAATCGTAAAAGACCACAGCCCTGTCCCTCATCTCCCCACCACAGAAGACACGACCATCAGACAGACGTAAACAGTGCACTCTTCATCTCTGCACTGTTTTTTCAAGCCAAAAAAGAAAGAGCTGGGGGCATCCATCTCATTCAGCATTGAAACCTAGATCTTACAAGTGCCCCCTTTGCTTTTAGTTGAAAAAAACACCAAAATCTCTACGCAATAGACCTCAACAGTCCCTCCTCTCGTCCGAGAGAGCTTGGGTTCCGGAAGTAAATTTGCCATTTATTTCTCCCATAGACATCTGGAAAAAAATGTATATAAAGAGTTTTAGACCATGCCTTAGGCTAACCAGCTACGACGTGACTCATAAGCATACAAAAGATAATTTTGAGTGAATTTTTTTTCCAGAAAATTCAAAAAAAGTCAAGGGTACAAGATCTTGTGCTACACTGCTGTTTACATTACTTTAAATTACCATACTTTAGCAAACTTCACTTAAACAATGTCATCCTTGAAACAACATGTAATCTACAGCTCAGTAAATGTATTTACAGTTCTCTAACTATCCATAGTTTTTGCTACGACACAGGCGCCGAGTCGGGCAGCCTGCCAGATTTGGAAACACAGAGCCTTTTTACGGGCTCAGTAAACATTTCCATGGTAACCGCGAGTTTGTCATGGAGTTCCAACCATAGATATCCATTATAAAGGCTAGATTTCTCATCCGCGCTGCTGGCCAATGGAGGTCGACGTCCGCACCTGGCGGCCATCTTGCCACAGGCAGCTCGCTTACTCATAGCATTGTGTGTTAATGGTGCATGTACTTTCAAATAACCATAACTTGCTCAACTTTCTACCGATTTTCAAATGGTTTGGTTTGTTAAAAATGTCAGAGATGTAGTTATGACACTGGATACATTTGAATAAATTGCATATTATGTATAAAGCATCCAGAATTATGGCCACGTTAATAACATTAGTATGAAACCAAACCGTTTGTAAATCCGTCAAGATTTCAGCGAGATAAGAGTATTTGTGATCACTCACCTTACATCAAGTACCATAGAGCCCACCAGAAACCTTGCCTGTGACAAGATGGCCACCGGTGATGACGTTAGAGACTCCGCTGTAAGACATCTAGCCTTTATTATGAATATCTATGGTTCCAACAATCGGAGGCATCACTGTGGGATTGTGGGAGTGTTTTGGATTGCGGTTAATGAAGTACTTATCCAAGACATCGCAAATAAAATACATTTATCTCAAAACAAGGTTGGTACCCCTTGAACTTTTGGCGTCTATATGAGCGCATACAATCGCTTAGTCATGTCGTAGCAGGTTTTAAGTATTCCATCGACAGTTACGATTTTATGGCTTATATTATTCAGCCAAATTCTAAGCCTGCCCAACAACATAACCTCTGCCTCACTCACACACCTCTGCAGCTCCCCCAATACCCTCCTGGACTCAGGTCGAAAAAGCTGTAAATCCTAATCTAAGTTTTTCCTACATCCCACCACTGACTAAGAGACTCATACTCTCCTTTTTGCTGTCCCCACCACTCCCAAAAACAGCTAAAACTGAAACTTGAGTCCACCGTCCCATCACTACTTTTAAGGCATTATTTTCAAATTTACTTGCCGACCCCTGCACATGTTGACTCTACCCCCTTTCCTGCCCATTTATGCCCTAGCGTACTTAAAGCCTTAATGCATATTGGACATAATCAATTGCACAGCTGTCTTTGTATGATTTGCACATGACCATTTTCAGCCATGTTCATCATGTTACCTATCCTAGTGTTATTACTCTTGTACTGCCACTTTACATTGCAATAATCTTAATTCTCAAGAATACAACTTGCCTAATAATTGTGCATGCAGTGTATTGCTCTGGTGTGTGAATAGGTAAATACGATCTAACCAGCCGCGGTCGGTGGATCTTAATTGGGGAGGACGGGCTCGCATTACGCTCAGAACCGGAGTGAATGGAATGTGTGCAAAACAAAAAAACAATTGGTTTTGTTCGTTGCGCACCATTCCATTCACTCCGGTTCCGAGCGTAATACGAGCCCGTCCTCCCCAATTAAGATCCACCGACCGTGGCTGGATCTAACTGAGGTGCACTAACTCTCCCACCTACTACCTTAACCCAGGTACAGTGCCTGGTGGTTGGATACTTTGTCCTCTATGCATTTACAAGATCATACTGTTTCAGCACATCCGCCAGAATACCAGCCGAGGCCAAAAGTGGCTCCTCACCATTACGGTCCTTTGTAAAATTTGTTGTACAGTTCCAATCCCTCCTTAAGACAAGCACCTCATGCTGAGTTATTAAAGCCAGCTTGTTCCTTACCTGCCCAAATAGAGCTGCCCTCTCTTGACCCTATAGGGGGTGCGTACACATGAATAAAAACAAACATACTATTGACCATTTCAGCCCTAACCACCAACAGCCTGCCTCTACACAACTCTTTAGAAGAAATAATGTTAATGTCCAGGCCTGGGGAAAACAGCACCTCTACCCCAGCACTGTTGTTAGTCCCATGGCTCAGCACCTCTTTCCCCTTCCACCAGAACCCCCAATCTACCTCATTTGTAACATCGGTATGTCTCCTGCAAGAACATCACATTTACACATTGTGGTTTAATATATTCTCCTACAAGAGCCCTCTTTCCCTCTTCTTTAGCACCAGTTATAATAACCAAAAAGGCGATTTGAAAACAGAAAACAGACCCTTATGTACCACAGTAACCTATTTCCTAGCATTTCTTAGATGAGAGAGCACACAGCCCCTCAGTCCTCAAAACCTTTTGTACTGATCTTAGTCATTTAACAGAGTCTGGATAATGGAACTCTAGAACCACTTTTCTTTCCCCCTTTCTTTTAGTCAGAAACATACAGTAGCTCTTTCACCGAGTACATTGGCCCCTCCACCTGACTGGTCCCTAGCTCTGAACACACGGAGCTGTCAGAAAAATACATCTCCTCATCCTCATTCCCACCAAACTGTAAAACCTGCACTCCCTCCTGACCTGCCTCAGCCTGCCCTTCCCCTCTGTTCACAGACTCCTTCTCCACCCATGGTCCTAATCCACGAGTTCCTGACCCCCCCATTGTTAACACACCTCTTCTCCCATCCCTCTTCCTCCTTGGTATGACGCAATCCTCTGCCCCACTACCTTGCTCATTAGTCCCATCCTCACTCCTGTTAACCCCCACCCTGTGAGCAGACCCACCCGCCGGGGCCTCATCCCCACCAAACACCACCAGCCCCTAAAGCTACATCCATCCCCCCACCAGGCTAAGCCTCGCCAACCCCACCATCTGCCACAATACCCTGTACACCTTCGACAGGTGGGCCTGCACTCCCTTCAGTTTCTGTTATTGCCCAACCACTGCGCTGCCCCCCGACAGAGTTACTCTCAGCCTTGATTAACAGCTCCCCATCATCAGTTTGCTGTCCACCCCTACCTATCTCCGTTTGTGACTGGTTTCCCTGTCCTTGAGCTCTATGCAGGTGTGCAAACGTTTTGTGGCTTAAATCACCACACTTAAAGCACCCCAGGATATCTGTGCTCGCAAAACCTGCGTACACACGCTCCCAATGCCTGATCTTAAAATGAACATTAAGCTACTGGTCGGCACTGTGAAGAAACATGAAAACCTGCCGGTGAAACAACACTACATGCCTAACGACCTCCATCCAAAACCCTGCCGAAAGCACCCAGAAGCCGCTAGAAAACTTCCCATAAGACATTATCTCCTTTGCAATCTGCTTGTCAGTAATAAAAGGAGGCAGATTTGCAACAACCACCCTTGTCGATGGCATTGAAAATGGGGAAATCGGCAGCAACTTGCTTCTCGCAACAACTCTGCTAGTAACTAACTAGATTCACTTTTTTCATGAACACAACCACCGCGTTATTCATTGTTACATTGGGTTTGGAAAGTATTTGTTACATTTTTCACTCTGTTTCATTGCAGCCATTCGATAGAATCAAAAAAGTTCATTTTATTTCTCATTAATGTACACTCAGCACCCCATCTTGACAGAAAAAAACAGAAATGTAGAAATATTAGCCAATATAAAAAAAAGATAAACTGAAATATCACATGGTGATAAGTATTCAGACCCTTTGCTTAGTATTGAGTAGAAGCACACTTTTGAGCTAGTACAGCCATGAGTCTTCTTGGGAATGATGCAACAAGTCTTTCACATCTGAATTTGGGGATCCTCTGCCATTCTTCCTTGCAGATCCTCTCCAGTTCCATCAGGTTGGATGGTGAACGTTGGTGGAAAGCCATTTTCAGGTCTCTCCAAAGATGCTCAATTGGGTTTAGGTCAGGGCTCTGGCTGGGCCAGTCAAGAATGGTCACAGAGTTGTTCCGAAGCCACTCCTTTGTTATTTTAGCTATGTGCTTAGGGTCATTGTCTTGTTGGAAGGTGAACCTTCGGCCCAGTCTGAGGTCCTGAGCACTCTGGATGAGGTTTTCTTCCAGGATATCTCTGTACTTGGCCGCATTCATCTTTCCTTCAATTGCAACCAGTCGTCCTGTCCCTGCAGCTGAAAAACAGCCCCATAACATGATGCTGCCACCACCATGTTTCACTGTTGGGATTGTATTGGTCCGGAGATGAGCAGTGCCTGGTTCTCCACACATACCTATTAGAATTAATGCCAAAAATGTCAATCTTAGTCTCATCAGACCAGAGAATCTTATTTCTCATAGTCTGGGAGTCCTTCATGTTTTTTTTGGCAAACTCTATGCAGGCTTTTATGTCTTGCACTGAGGAGAGGGCCACTCTGCCATACAGCCCTGACTGGTGGAGGGCTGCAGTGATAGTTGACTTTGTGGAACTTTCTCCCATCTCCCTACTGCATCTCTGGAGCTCAGCCAGAGTGATCCTTGGGTTCTTCTTTACCTCTCTCACCAAGGCTCTTCTCCCACGATTGCTCAGTTTGGCTGGACGGCCAGGTCTAGGAAGAGTTCTGGTTGTCCCACACTTCTTCCATTTAAGGACTATGGAGGCCACTGTGCTCTTAGGAACCTTGAGTGCTGCAGAAATTCTTTTGTTACCATGGCCACATCTGTGCCTTGCCACAATGCTGTCTCTGAGCTCCTCGGGTAGTTCCTTCGACCTTATGATTCTCATTTGCTCTGACATGCACTGTGAGCTGTTAAGGGCTCATATAGACAGGTGTGTGCCTTTCCTAATCAAGTCCAATCAGTGTAATTAAACACAGCAGGACTCCAATGAAGGAGTAGAACCATCCCAAGGAGGATCAGAAGAAATGGACAGCATGTGAGATAAATATGAGTGTCACAGCAAAGGGTCTGCATACTTATGACCATGTGATATTTCAGTTTTTTCTTTTTTAATAAATTTGCACAAATTTCTACATTTCTGTTTTTTTCTGTCAGGATGGGGTGCTGAGTGTACATTCATGAGAAATAAAATAAACTTTTTTGATTCTATCAAATTGCTGCAATGACACAGAGTGAAAAATGTAATGAATACTTTCCGTACCCACTGTAACAATGAATAAAGCAGTGGTTGTGTTCATGAAGAAAGTGAATCTAGTTAGTTACTAGCATGTTGTTGCGAGAAGCGAGTGGTTGCCGATTTCCGATGGCTGCGATGAAAAAAATTATGAAAATTTAAAAGGGGTCTGAATACTTTCTGTACCCACTGTAAATCCTACAGTTCCTAGTGAATGTGTTCAGCTCCTACCTGGTCATCGACAGCTAACAGCACTTCCTCGACTTTCACCCCAGGTTCTGGGAGGCACCTGAACCTATGTTTCAGGGACATCTCCTCAACCCCGCTTGACGCCGCTGCCATAGCGGCTGCCCCACTGCTTAAACCAGAAAAAAAAAAACTCCCCACTTCCCACCTTCAGCTAGTACACCAAATTGAATATAAACAATATCAAACACTACCAATTAAAGAACCAAACAAAACCATGCAAAAAAATATTAAATAAAGAAATGGAAAAGGAAATAAAAGCTTTCCCATTCTCACCCGCAAACACTTTCTCACGCACCCCACCTCCCAGCATGCAACAGTAGAGAGAGAGAGCAAGAAAGACGTAGAATCGACCTGGAAGGTGATGTGTCTGAGGAGGTCAAATTGTTGCGCATAGAGCCTCAGGTACTGCAGAATCTGGGAGTGCATCATGTAGTTGGGGTAATCAGCTGGCATGGGGAAGTCACTGAAACACATCATCTCCTTTGAGGTGTTCACCACCAGAGAACGGTATATACTAGCGCTACCTGGCTCAGGGGCGTCCTGTGAACACATAGTTTTAAATAATTCAATACAGTTTCAAGGATGCTATCTAGAACCTAAAAGTTCTTCAGCTGTCCCCATAGGATGCCTCTTAGAAGTATACATTTGATTTGAAGTTTTAGGATGTAGTGTGCTGTTTTTAATGTACAAAGGAACACTTATGGTAATGTGTATTTACAAAGGGGTGCATCTAAATAGTCTAAAGTAGCTTCCCTTCCTTATATCCTCCACTCCCTCAACCAGTCCACGTCTCACCTTGAACCTCCACAGCCCCCCGATGTCTTCACTTCTCTCAAAGCAGGTGGGCTGCAGACCTTCCTCCAGACAGGACTTGATGCTGGTCAGACCGGCAGCACCCGCCCCGATCACACACACATGCCGAGACATATCTCTTTCTGTCCGTAGATGAGACCCAGCACAGCATATGCCTTGAGTTGCACAAAGCCTGCAGAGAAACCCTTACATCATCCTACAGAACGATGAAATATTTCCGTTGTTTGCATTGGCAGGGTAAACGAACAAGTGCCTAAATCACTGTACAGAAACCCACAAACCTGAATAACAATGCAAAAACTATATTAGAATATACTGGCCGGCTCCAGTGAGTGGTTTGAGAAACCTGTCTTGCTTGTTTATACTTCCATAGGCTGAATGGCAGAGAAAAGCTGTTAGGTAGAAAACACTACCTGTTTGGTGCCAATTGTCTGCAAAATATAACCCAGATTGTTGTGTAGCTCCTGTCAGTCGGAAATGTTACCAATTGGGAGGACTTTGTTTTCTGGTACTCTGTGCTCTGCAGGCTATCATTGGTTCTTGTCCTTGAGGATTTCAACATTTCCCTGAGCGGAGACCTTTGTCCTAAACACAGTCTCTGACACGAGTAAAGTAATCTCACATATCATTGTGTGAATCAAAGGCAGAGCAGAGGAGTGTCATAATGTGTTAACCATTTACTGGCACACTTAATAACTTTGGGGTTGTTTTAGCCTGCGGCACTAAGCTTCACCTACCTGTTGGTTGTTCTTTATTAGCACAAGGTGTTGAAAATATATCTTTCTGGCTGAAAAGATACAGAAACAAGATCACTGTGGAAAACACTGTTTGGTGCCTCTGTTTGGTTTATAGACCTCTACGTTCCCTTAATCCAGGTTGTTGTGTGTTGTCTGTTTCAACTACATCACCGTGATTCATTCAGCCAGGGAACCTGAGTGATGCTGGTAGCATCGGTAGCATTCTGGTCTAAGGGCCATGACCAGGGCCAAAACACTTTGTGCAGGTTGTGCCATTCATTTGCTATGGGTCAGGCATTTGCTCCCAACCTAGAGATGTCTCTACCCTAGGCTCATATACTTGCTGAGCTCAATGCTCAGAAAGCAGCTCTGCACTGTGCTCAAAGTGGAAATATTTTAAACTTTGACCCCAGCTGACACTGATCTCCCGAACAAAAACCAATGGCACTACAGTTTGTGTTGTTGTATACAAGAAAAAGAAAGAGAGTAATTTTATGTTTGACTACCATTTAACACTCAAACTGTATGATGATAGAGATAAGTCATTGGCATGAATTAATTTTAGTTTGAAAAATCTACTAGTCTGCTAGCTATCTCCAGTGCTAGAGCTGTGTTACCTGGTTAAATAGACGTCAAATTAATATTATATAGATTTTAACTGACAATAGCCCAAGTACCCCCTTCTGAAGAGTCACAATATCATCTGACAAGTAACTCTTGTCCCACTAAACTGACTGACCAGTGGCTGCTTGTGGAGGAATGAGGAATCAAAATGTATGATGAGTAGTTTTGATAGACTTTATATTTTGGAGGATAACGCTCTCAGCGAAAAAACAACAGCATACATACACTAGGGCAAACTGCCAAAAGAAAGGCAGCCGAAACTTGGGCTGGGATAAGAAACAAAAACAAAATATAGGCACACAGCGTAGCAGTACTTACAGTAACAACGACAGCGTAGCAGCTCATACATGTAGACCAATGAAGCACACACACCATATAATAAAGTTTGAGTGATTATCAAACATGAAACTGGTGATACCAATAATGAAGTAATATATGACAGGTGTTTGGGCATAGATACGAATAGACAGAGTCCTGATGAGATAATGGGAAATAATGTCCAAAATGCCCAGAGTGAGGTGCCAGAGTCCATGTAACAAGTCCTCCTGCTGAGAGAACTGTTACAACCATAATATTGGATCAGGCTTTGTAACAAGTCTTAACCTACAGCAGGGGTGTCAAACCAGATCCACGAAGGGCCTAGTGTCTGCAGGTTTTCGCTTTTACCTTGTACCTGAATGATTGAATGTCACTAATTGGTTAGGATCTCGCCTCACCTGGCAGTCTACGTCTTAATTGGGCTCTAATTGAATGGAAAGACCAAAAACCAGCATACACTCGGCCCTCCGTGGAACCGGTTTGACACATGTGACCTACAGTGTCAACCATGGGCTGAACATTCACTAGGGATGCGGGGCTATGTCCCCTCCCCATTTTGAAATAGCATTTTTGTCCCCTCCACTTTTATAGTGCAAAATGTAATCAGATATTGTGCTTTAAGACCTGGTGGAAACCTCAGAATGCGCAGGCAAGCCAAGGCAAAACAAAAGACAAAGCGAGTTGCTACCAAACTTGTTTTGATTGGGTATTCGCCTGAACCAATCATAATAGTTTCTGCCGTTACTGGTATGTGCAGCTAAAACAGAAGCTGCTTGCAGCAAAGCCACTGACCATTGCCATGGGTACACATCATGTTGAGAGGCTCAGTTTTTTGCATATTTTCTCTCCTGCGAATCCGTTTGTGTTGGGCATGCTGTGGCTCGTTACGCATGACCCAGTTATATATCGTGGAGGGAGAGATGGGTTGTAGGTTGGTGTCAGTACACACAACCTCCATGGTATCTGTGTCAGTCCGCATGACCTCCATTGAAAGCCCTGAATCTTATGCTAACTTGTCTTCTATTGTACCCCCTGAATACCAGTACCTGTGTGAGGCCTTCTCCATAACCCGAGCCACCAGTCTACCCCCCACAGATCTGGAGCCTGTTTGATCGAACTGCTACCGGGGGGCGATGTTGCCGAGGAGCCACGTCTACCTTCTGTCCTGCGTGGAGACAGAGGCCATGGAGACCTACATCTGGGAATCCCTTGCTCAAGGCCACATAAGACCCTCAACCTCTCCAGTGTCATCTAGCTTCTTCTTTGAAAAAGGCCTCCGGCCCTGTGATGATTACTGCGCTATTAACAAGATTACAGTAAAATACAGGTACCCATTACTCATTATACATTCAGCATTGGAATCTATGCATGGTGTCAGGTTCTTCACTAAGCTTGACCTACGTAGTGCTTACAATCTAGTGCGCATCAAGGCAGGGGATGAATGGAAGCACAATTTCAGGCAACAACTTCAGGCCATTATGAGTATTTAGTAATGCCATATGCTCCTGTTGTTTTCCAACTAAGCCTTTGTTAACAACATATTCAGGGACCTGTTGGGCCGGAGTGTCATGACGACATCCTAATCTACTCACCACTTACCAGCAACATGTTCAGCATGTCCGGGAGGTACTGACCAGGTTACTGCGCGATCAGTTGTATGCCAAGGCGGAGAAGTGTCTGTTCCACCAGCCTTCTGTCTCTTTCCTGGGTTATAACATCACCGACACAGGCTTGAAAATGGAGATGGATAAGGTGTACGCGGTGCACTTCTGTCCTGTCCCTGCTACGGTGAGGGATCTCCAATGCTTCCTAGGGTTTGCTAACTTCTATAGGCATTTCATCCAGGCCTTTAATACTGTGGCTGCCTCGTTGACAGCCCTGTTAAAAAGGGGTCCACATCCCCTTCCTTGGAAGTCCAAGGCTGAAGAGGCTTTCCAGGCCCTGAAGGATAAGTTCACCATGGCTCCAATTCTGAAACATCCTGATTCTACACTCCCTTTCGTGGTAGAGGTGGACACATCGGAGGGGGGCATTGGAACGATGTTGTCACAACGCCAAGGTAAAACCGCTAAGCTGTTTCCTTTTGCGTTCTATTCTCGGAAGCTTACTCCTGTCGAGAGAAATTACGATGTGCGCGACATGGAGCTCTTAGGAGTGGTCCTGAAGAGATGGTGGCACTGGTTGGAGGGGGGCAAACACTCCTTTTTGGTATGGCCTGACCACCAGAAAGTAGAATTCCTGAGGGCGACCAGGATACTCAACTCACAACATGTGAGGTGGGCTATGTTTTGACACATTTTGATTACATGATGTCGTACTGTCCAGGTTCAAGGAACAAGAAGGCTGATGCGATGTCACGCATATACGTTGAAGAGGAACTAAGAACCATGGAAACTCCTATCATTCTGCCTGCATGCATCATATCTCCCATACAGTGGGAGGTTGATGAGGAGATCCGCCGGGACCAGGTGAACCACACACCTCCACCTAATTGCCACCAAGATCTCTTATTTGTCTCCACTGATATCCAGGACCGCCTGCTGTTCTGGGCACACACCTCTCCCACATCAGGGTACTTTGGAATTACGCACACCCTACAGGCCATACGAACCAAATACTGGTGGCCACATATGATGCAGGATGTGCGTAGGTACGTGTCATCATGTTCTATGTGTGCTCAGTGTACCAGCCCCAGACACCTGTCTTTCGGTAAGCTACATCATTTACCTATTCCTCAATGGCTTTGGACAAATATCTCAGTGGATTTTGTAACGGACCTACCTGCTTCCAAGGGATACACCACCATCTTAGTGGCCGTGGATAGGTTCTCCAAGTCCTGTAAACTGATACCCAGGCCTGCCCTCTGCCTTTCAGACTGCTGAGGCCCTATTTATGCATGTCTTCAGGACCTCTCTCCACGCTTCATTGGTCCCTTCCCTGTCCGTGCAGGATTAACGTTGTGGCTTACACGCTGCCTTCATATTGCAAACTCTCACCTACCTTTCATGTGTCTCTCTTCAGGCCGGCGTTTCAGAGTCCCCTGGACACTGACCTGCCAAACTCTGCCCCTCCTCCTCCTCTCTCCATCGAGTGGGACACTGCCTACGCTGATTGGACCATCCTGGATTCCAGGCGGGTAACAGCTGGTTGTACTATCTCGTGGACTGGGAGGGTTACGGCCCTGGGGAACAAAGTTGGTTCCCCTCACACGATATCCTGGACCCTACCCTGCACAGGGACTTCCACCGTCTGCACCCAGACTGCCCTGGTCCCTATCCATGGGGTGTCCACGCTCTCTCCCCTCTTTAGCGGCTGGAGCCGCTTCTCAGAAAGGGGGTACTGTCACATACCCCTCTCCATGCCGTGTCCGGCGATCTTCCTCTCCAGAATATTAGGGGCAGCCTAGCATGTTATTTATTTTTACCTTGGTTGTCTGTTATACTATGTGGTCTTCTAGCTCATCTCTATGTTTGCATGTTTCAGTTGATTACACACCCAGGTGCGCTATTACGCGGCTGTTGTCTATTTCTCATTAGTAGGGTATTAAAGCCCAGTTTTTGGTTTACTCATTGTCGGTTATTGAATCTCTGTTAGCTGTTATTTCCAGTTTGTTTTGTACCTACAGTTGCTTATATTCAGATTAATAAATCATCCTTTATTGTGCACCTGCCTCCATCCTTATTGCAACGTTACTTCCAGGTCTAGCTGGATTTCCAAATGAAATGTTTAAAGATTTTCACATCCAGCTGGACTCTTTACTATTAAAAATACACAATGAGTCACAGGAGATTGGTGTGTTGTCTCGACCCAAACACAAGCACCAATAGCACTTTTTCTCAAGAAGGGGAAGGACACCATCTCCTGTTCTTCATTCAGGCCTCTAAGCCTCCTCAGTGCTTGCGAAGTTGATAGTGAGGCGACTTGAATTAGTCTTACCAGGGGTCATTCTGGAGGAACAGACCGGCTTTAGCATTTTTTTACATTCTGACCTTGTTCAATATAACTTATTCTAAACCTTTCTCAAACACCCCTGAGCTTGTGGTCTCTCTGACCTTTAATATAACTGAATGGGTGTACATATTTGCTGTGCTTTGTGGATTTGGGGACATATTTAGCTTGTGGATCCAGCCTTTGAATGCATCCCCAAGGGTTAGTGTCTGTACCAATGTCATTTGCTCAGAATAGTTTGCCCTGGGGGGCCGCGTGGCGTAGTGGGTCCCTGCATTGCAGGACAGCCTACAAGCAGTGCTATACCAATTTGTGCTGCCTTGTGCAGGTGGTTTGGAGAAAGTCAGAGAACCCATAATCAGGCACGAACCACTTTTTTCAGTAACGAGTAATCAAACAAATGACTGTTTCCCCCGTTACAACGCCGTTACCGTTACTGACAATAAAATGTGGCGTTACTTTAATTGAGCTCAATGAAGCGGTTTTCATCTGTTGCTTTCTCTCTGCAGGACCTGCAAAGTTTTTTCTCTGGTGTGTGTGTGCGTGTGTGTGCGTGTGTGTGCGTGCGTGTGTGTGTGTGTGGTAGACAACCACAACTGATGATGATTGGCTTAGAGTACATTTCCATCATTTGCCAACCAACCAGAGCTAGATTAGGGCGGGTGATCACTGTTCAGTTCACACGCACAGACAGTCGCACACACCAACGGCCATGAGTCAGGGCGATCAGTGATGGGAAGTCCAACGAGTTCAAAGGTATCTTTCGTGAACTGTAAGTACAATAAGCATGACTTTTTCCCTGAAAGGCCAGAATGTTTATGTAAGGTGCAACTTATGCACAGGAAGAAAGACACTCCACGTTAGTGGCAAGTCATTTGAATCTTATGAAGCACCTCACATCGTCACATACCGCCACAAACTAGTGGCCAAGAATGCAGCTGATAATGTAAGCTCCGCTACAAAAGGAGATGGAGCCACGACATCAAAGCAAATTAAACTAGATTAGTCTCCACCACCGCAAACTCTTATAACTCAGACTAATAATTGGTTCTATTTAGTGTCCATTTCATTAATTTAACATATTTAATATTGGGGGCTTCCAAGTTATTTGACATACTTTTTTTTAAGTAACGCAATAGTTACTTTCCCTGGTAATTAGTTTATTTTACAATGATGTAACTCAGTTACTAACTCAATTACTCTTTGTGAGAAGGAACTAGTAACTATAACTCCTTACTTTTTTAAAGTAACGTGACCAACACTGCCTCAGAATATGTTTGAGTAAGGAAAATTATATGGGAACGCAGAGGGGCCAGCTCGCCATGGCTACGAATGAGGACCTTCCTGCCATTCTGCCTTTGAGCCCTTCACTCCTCGTCCAGTGGAGGCCACACCTCAGCCCAAACGGGTGCTGGCCACACTGCAGCCTGCAGCCAACTCCAGGAATCCTCACCCAACGCCATAGCTGAGAGCTGAGCCGCACGGGGGGGTACAGTCATAGCCTCCCTATTTTAATTTCTCCACTGCATAATTTATATTTTCGGTTCCCGCTTCTCTCATTCACATGACTGCATCACATGATTTCATTAACTAATAGATCTCTGTAAATCATCCATCACAGTTGCAAACTTTCACATCATTATCTATTTGTGTTTAAGTGTTGTCAGGTTGTGAGGTATTGTTTGATGTCAGACCATGAGTTGTATGAAGTGTTTGTATGTACTGTATTATAATTTTCTCTGTGAGTCATTGTGCTTGTATTTAATATCTATATGTTAATAATTGTGTTGAGCATGTTCCGGTTTAGGCCATCTAGCAGTAAGAACTCAGAGGATAAGTGGGGGGCTCTCAATTTAAATTGAGAATCTAGGACACAAATGGGGGCTGAAGGGGGTCTGTAACATGTAACAAGAGTAAGAGACTTATTTCTGGATAAATAGATTATATTAGCTCAAATTATTTGGACTATAGGCTATACAGAAGACTGCGACTCTGTCTCTTATAGCAGATCTGTCTTCACAGATATTTTAGGGAATGGATATTTTAGAATTACTCTACATGTCCTAAGCAACAGAGGAGAAGGATAAGTGTGCAACTTATGGCTTTAAGAACTGATTGTTTTGTGTGTTTGGGAAAGTGAAAAAACGGACAGGATTTCTGAGCATAGAATTGTATGCTAAAGTGACATCAAAATCAGGTTCATGTAACTGACTTGCAAAATTAAGACAAGAGACCAGGCTCCAAGAGATAACCATATCTACACTATCTTAAAATTGGAGCTCCAACAGGGCAACATACCGAATTAGAATCCCTAGAACATAATGTTGTTCATTAAATCGTAATATTTAATAATGTACTATACATGATGACTTTATACAATACGTATAATAAAGGCAATTCTGTATGCTTCTAAGGGTAAAATATGAAATGCTAATCATTCTGGGTATACTGTAGGAAACACTAACAAGGTCTGTTTTGTGAAAATGCAATGTGTATTCTACTAGATTTGCTAGCACTAGATAGCTAGGTAGCATAGAAATAATAGCTAACTGGTAGCTTAGAAATATGCCTGTAGTAAAAAATGATTTATCCTGGTAATTGATACAACAACAGTATGAATAGATTTAAGAGCTCACCATCATGTAGAGGGTTGCTTTCAGTCTGTAAAGTCTGCTTCATGTACCTAAGGATTGTTATACATTTGCCCTAAGGGAATATTAAACCATTGTTGAAGTTCAATTTATTGATATCAATTTATTGTAGGTTAACGGATGAGTCAAACATTAGGAAGCAGAAATCACTCAAGACCAATTCTGTAGTTCATAATGTTTATAGAGAATAAGGTTTTGAGCTCAAAACAGGCATCAATCACAAGCACATGAAAACATGCTGGTTAGAATTCAAAGCACAGATTAATATGGCCGACATTGTGTTATAGAACCCAGAAATGTTCATTAATTTGTCTTTTGCCAACTAGAATATGACAAAAAAAATACTGTGTGGTCAATTACTTATACCTTATTCATGAGGTCACCTCATTTGTAGTACACATTATAACCACTGGATTTACATTTAGTTCCAGTCAAACAAGAATGAAGAAAGACCATGAAATGGTCACTGTCCAATCTCCATAGTGAAAAGCAGCATATAGTTTATAAGCTAAAGTAAGTCAGCAGCACAGTTAAAGGTATGCTTTTTCTACGAAGTTCTCACATAAAGCTATAGATACACAACCCGGCAACAGCAGGAGGGAACTGTGTGGAGGTAGTAAGGAAATCAGGGAGGTGTTCATGCGCTTTGAGGGTGGAGTGTGTTGAGGAGAGATGTAAGGCAGGAGGGAGGGTGGAGGTAGAGGTAATATCCGGCTCCTCCTCCCACCACGGCTGCGATGCTAAACTTCAGGAAATGGCCTGCCACAGAAAAGTCCTGGTTCCCCTCCACCTAGAACAGGCATGGACACAGAACATATGTTGGCTGACCACTAGGTTTTTAATTTCTGGCTTAATTATCTCAGTCCAATACACCCTACCTATCAAACAGCTGTTTTTTAATGCCTTGTAAACAAACAGCTAATTCATCATCTGGAGTCCCACAATGTTCTTTTTGCGGTTCAGTCAGGCTTCAGGGCTGGTCAATGGTTCACAGAAGGTTTTGATCTGCTTTAAGCAAAAGGCTGGATTTTGTAATTTAGGCAAAATTCTGTATTTTGTAATTTAGGCAAAAAGCTGTGTTAGTTTCAGAATAGATGCTTGTACATGGACGGTAATGAAATAGTCATTCAAGATGGATTTTACCTGGGAGAACTATGCTTTGTCATTACTGGGACTCTTTGATGACGAAAAAGAAAGATTTGACTGTAAGTACAAATTTTTGTAAATTACGTTATTTCCTCTGTGGTTTGTTATATTGCTAAGTAGCAGCAGACTTATGGCTGTATTCACCAGGGACAGAGCTCACATTATGCCATGTTATGTTATGGTTATGCTACCTTTCTGAGTTTTCAAGCTTTGTAAAGATATAAGACATGTATACATAACCTAAGAATTGCATTTGTGAGCTTTGATTTTAATCCACATTGTATTATATATTTATATGTATATATATATATTTATATGTATATATATATATTTATATGTATATATATATATATATATATATATATATATATATATATATATATATATATATATATATATATATATATAAATAAATAATATATATATATATAAACCAAAAAAATTTGGTTGTGAGACGTTTTTATTCAACATTCATGAGTGTACAAGCTAATAGCTTTTGTTACTGGATACGTCACATTATGTCTAATATTTATCTTGTTGCCTTCGCTATTATAAAACAGTACCATAGCCAGAAAAAATAACGTGGGTGTGCATCTAAATGATTTCCATTCATTACTTGGCTTCACTAAAGCTAACAATGTGATCTAGATAAGAGATGTCACGACAGTGGTTATCAAATTTGTTAAATCAACCCAGGATTTCCCAATTTAGTGACGAGCACGTTCACATAAATGGGGCAGTGTGTGCATCTTTGGACCAATTGCAGGCACGGACAAGTCTATGAGAGCTGCATATGTTGCTCAACTGTAGTAAATTATAATTTTAGAGAAATATGAAGAGCATAAAAAATAAAATCCAGACATAAAGCAGGAAGGAAAGCTGGGAGAGAAAAGCAACCCGTGTATTTATACAGCGGGTATAGAAAAGAATCACCCCCCTGTAAAATAATCACATTTTGTTGCTTTGTAGCCTGAAGACAGACACAGTTTGTTTCATTCAGCTGTAATTATGCAGTTCAACTTATAACATCCAAGTGAAAGATAACACCAAAATGTCAGAAAAAAAATAATAAAATCCAAGAAGAATCACTGAGTTGAAAAAAAAGCATCACCCACTTGATACAGTATTTTGTTGAACCACCTTTTGCTTTAATTACAGCCTTTAGTCTGTTGGGATATGTCTGTATTAACTTTGCACATCTAGACGTTGCAATTTTTTACCACTCTTCTTCGCAGAACTGCTCAAGTTCAGTTAAATTTGATAGTGAACATTTGTGGACTGCTGAATTCAAGTCATTCAACAGATTTTCAATGGGGTTTAAGTCTGGGCTCTGACTAGGCCATGCAAGGACATTCACCTTTTTCTCCTTCAACCACTGTGTGGTCAGTTTTGATGTGTGCTTTGGGTCATTGTCATGTTGGAAGGTAAATCTTCTTCCCATTGACAACTTTCTGGCAGAGAGCAGCAGGTTTTCATCAAGAATTTGACAGTATTTTGCCCCATCCATTTTTCCTTCTTTCCTGACAAGTGCTCCAGTCCCTGCTGCAGAGAAACAACCCCATAACATGATATTACCAACTCAATGCTTTACTGTAGGAATGGTGTTATTTGGATGGTGAGCTCTATTGGATTTTCGGCAGACATATCCCTTGGCGTTGAGGCCATACCATTCCATTTGAGTCTCATCTGACCATAACACCTTTTTCCACGTGGCCTTAGAATCTTCAAGGTGCGTTTTGGCAAAGCTCAGTCGTGACTGCATATGGCCTTTCCTGAGGAGTGTCTTTTTTATTGCAACCCTCCCATACAAGCCACATTTGTGGAGAATTTGTGATAATGTTGTCATAAGCACACAATGTCATTAATTCCTGCAACTGCTTCAGAGTGGCTGTAGGCCTCTTGGTAGTCTCTCTGACCAGTTTCCTCATGGCTCTTTCATCCAGTTTGGAGCGACGTCCTGACCCAGGGAGGGTCTGTGTTGTACCAAATAAGTTCCACTTCTTAATAATGGACTTCACTGTGCTTCTAGACACTGATAAAGCCTTTGAAGTCTCTTTGTATCCATCTCCTGACTTGTGCCTGTCCACAACTTTATCCCAAAGATCTTTAGACAATGCCTTGCCACCCATAGTTGACTGTTGTCTTCAGTTGCACTACCAAGGACTGAAATGCTTCAGGAAAAGCCTGGGTCGGGATGGTTAGCAGAGGAGGGTGGTATGGGGGCCGGGTATTATGTTGGAGGGGTTAAAATTGTAAAAATGTATTGATATATTTTCAGACACAGTATCTTTACTGTTTTTTTTTCTGTCAGTCTTTATAAATAGATTTATATAGAAAAAGAAAGTTAATTGGTTTTGTGTGCTATTAAGAAGGTGATTAACTACACCTGAATGGGTTTACAAGTCATTTTTGGGTGGGGGGTGATTCTTTTCCATCTCAGTGATTCTGTTTTTTAATTTGTAATTTCTTTTTTCTGACAAGTTGGTATTATATCTTTCACTTGGATGTTATGAGCTATACATACAGCTGAATGAAACAAAAATGGTGTCTGTCCGTTTTCATTTCAGGCTGCAGAGCAACAAAATGTGATATTTTAACAGGGGGGTGATTCTTTTCTATACCCACCGTAAATGTCTCATCCTCATCAATATCACTGACTATAATTACAATTGTGTATTCCATTAAACCAATGTGTTGGTTCATGCTGACCGTGTATAACAATTTTATTTATTGTATTCGTTCATTTGCAACCCTGACAGTGTTAAATGGTTATTGGAGCAAATAAAAAAATGACAGGTTGTGTAAATTAAATCAATGTTAAAATACTTGGTTGTTCAACAAGTACTGTAGGATTAAATAGTACATGTATGTACTGTCTCTACAGTGAAAACGGGATACATTAATATTGGTCTGTATCAAACAGACCATACATTAAAATACCTGTCACAAACAAACACAACACTATGCATAAAGTCTGTGGAACTGTAAGCGCACAACTTCGATGTATCGCACTGCACTGGCACATACGGCCGAAGACTAGTAATTAGCTGCTGAATGTGTTAGCCTATTGGTCTACTACACTGCTAGTCTCCCGTGATATTCGCCGGGGTCACATTGGTGGCTATTTTTGAAAATACACTTAAATGTGTAGGCCTACGGTATTGTGGATGTTCTTTTTGAAAGAAAATAATTCAGACACTTAACTCTTAAGTTGTTCCAGGGGGATGTCTGTACTTTTTACTTTGGATAAAATTCTCTGCTAAATGACTAAATTGTGTAAAATGTATATATCATCATCCACTAAGTCAGTGTACTTGTGAATGGATAGATCAAATAAGTGAATAAATGGAAAGTGATTTCATGGTCCCTTGTGGAAGTATTTTGAGTATTTTTTAAATCCCAAAATTTAGTATTTTGATACATCATGTGGCTGCTATATTTTGTAGTTTATTTTGATACAATTAAAATTACGGTATTTTTATTTTATTTTATGTATCTTTGCCCTTCCCTGCTTGCCAGTGCAATAAAAGAAATAATGACATTCTTTATATCAAATGATTTCTGTTTGACTTGATTTACTACAAACATAAATATATTTACTTATTTCCGTATTTATTATTTTGTAATTATTTATATTGACTATTTACTGCATTAAATAACTGGAACTTTCATATGTGCATGTCACAGCAGGATGAACTGTGCCATAGGATGGCTTAGCACCATCCTGTGTTCAGACTGGGACATTATTCATTATTTCCATTTCACTGTTCCGTCCTTGTTTTAACCACCAACTGATCCTTGTCTCTCATTAGTGTGTGTATAGGAGTAACTGTTGATTACTATTGTCTTTTTGTGTTAATGTTTAACTATCACCTGGTTGTAGGAAGTGAGCTGGTGAATGAGAATAATTGTTAGGGAATGAGCCTTCCTCGTTGTGTCGTAGCACAGAACCTAATTAAGAATATTCCTGTGTACTTGGTTGCCATTCGTGTCTATGCCACTTACTGCATTGTAGGTAATATAGTATGTCAGTATGTTCATTATTCTTGTAAAATCTGCTAATTTCTGCTATAATAAATCTATGGCATTCTGCCTCATGCCTTTTAACATCCACCAACGTGACAGTGCTCTTAACTCTGACATATACAATTTAACTCTGACACATACAATTTAACTCTGACATATACAATTTAACTCTGACATATAAAACAGAGTATGGTGCTTCTGAAACTTGAACAAACGTGCCCCTTGAGACTGGGGATTCAGCCCTTACTTGACGGTTGTCTGGGCCCTTCCTCCTTGTCTCGTTCTACATGCCTGTCTGTCTTCCTATCTTCTATTCCTACTGATCTATTTTGTCATGAATCTAAAACCAAAAACCTTCAAATACATTTTAACATCTGCAGTGTGAACATTTCGGAAGTCACCTTTCTGGTCTTGAAGGGCTGGAACACACGATCAAGTTGGGTGAAGATGGCTTGCCGTGCCCCGGACCATTTTCCCGGGCCGGTGAGTCGGTACTGGTAGGCGGTGACGGGACCCCACAGAACCTTCTTGAACAGGGGGTAGTCTGTAAGGAACAGCCAGGCCAGACTGGGTCTGGCCCCCATCTCCCCAGCAAGGTCATCCATGTATGACACAAAGTCCACCTGCAGTGGCACCAACTTTGATGTAATGTAGCTGAGGACAGGACAGATTAACGTTCATTATTCACTGACAATTCAGGATTCATTAGCAACACCCTGCTTTTTAAGTATGAGATATTTGGAGAGGAAAACCTTCTCACTTCTTCTCCATGTTCTTGGTGTCACTGTCCACAGCCTTCAGCATGGTTTGTTTTGATGGCAACTTCTTATGTCCTGAAGACAATACAGACCCATTCTCAATATCTGGGCACACAATTGATGCTAATACCTGAACAACAGCTCTCTTTAAAGATATTGTGTGAGTTCTGTTGGTTGCTTCACTGGTTGCTTTTGGTCCACCATTGGTTTCTCCATCTTACCTATAAAGACACGTGTGGCCCACCGGGCCTGCATCTCTGCCATGGGCATGATGGCTCCTAGGCCATGAATGAAGCCCACAACGGCCAGGGTAGGGTGCTCCAGGGTGGGTGGGAAGACGTGCTTGTACAGCCCCACCCGGTGGCCAGACTTGTGCATTACATCAGGAGGCATGAAGGGAAAGCCGTAGTTGTAGCCCGTAGCAAACACAATCACATCCACCTAGCCAACAAACACAAGAAAGCCTGAGGAGGTTCAATGCTGATAGGGCAATTGTATAAGAACATGTAGCTCTTCGTTTTCACTTATTGTGTGTGTGTGTGTGTCTGTTCACCTTCTCTATCACACTCCCGTCTTCAAAAATTACACTGGAACCTCTAATCTGTTGGATGTTGGGTTTGAGCACAACTCCACCTGTCATGATCTTACTGGGAAGTTCATCGTTGATCACTGGAATCTGACTGAACAATCTTGGGTAGAAAGAAGAGAAAGGAAATGCAAGAGAAAAGAAGAAAGGCATTACCAAATGTACAAACGTTCACTAAGAACTTATATTCATTTACAGCAATCAGGGATGCAAACACATGTATGGTCAAAAAAGAGAGAGGTAATCGAAGCCCTTGCCCTGTGGCAAATATCCACCTACCCCTGCGCAGCAAATAGTCTAGTGTCAAATTAACTCTCTCAGTGGGTATTTAGGTCAACTGGACCTATAAAAACACTGAGAGAGTTAATTTAACACTGGACTTTTTGCTGTGTGCCATCCCCAGCCCACCCCAGAGTAAAATGAAAATCTCCAAATCAAAATACACAAAAAACAAAATAAAAAGTTCACTCTGCCCCTTTTTACAATGTCTTGTTTATATGCACCAATATTTCTTGCCCACTCTGGGGTTGCCATAAAATAGGGATGGGCCGATACCAATACCAGTACTTGGTGTCGGGCCCGAAACTGGGCATAAGTACTCGTACTTGTGAAAAATGCCCGATACTCCAAGCCGATACTTCCTCCACATTTAGAGCGTTATGTTGCGTAATGCTTTACAGATTAGCTATATATGGCCATAGTTGTAAATCTGATTCACGTAAATGTTTCAATGAAAATTTAGCTATTCCAGCCTTATGCATATATTTCATATTGATGATAACGACAGTCTACTTCCTCATTCAGAGACCATGCTTATAAAGCTGTACAACTGTATTTATTGCTATTTAAAAAAGAAAGAAAAGCTAATTAAATGCGATAATGCTTTCCTGCAATATAAGGTTGCACACAAAATCACTGCCTAAAATGCATAATCATTCCACAGATGGAGCCACGTGTTAGCTTTTAAAAAAAGATTTCTCAGCAGTTGTCCAATAGAGTTTAAATGGCGAAATACGAAATTGTTTTTCTCATTGCTATTTTCATGTAGCCTAATATTTGTAAAATTATAGGTAAAAAATATTAGAAAAGTGCAAATTTAAGTAGGCTACAGGAACAAACGAAGGACGCAAGTTATTAGGCTATTCCGTGCATACTGTAACTGTACAAAACGGCATGAGGAACGCCCCGGACCTAGTCTATGAAAGCCACCTTCAGGAAGAAAAGACAAATATCGGTAGTTTGCAACACTTCTGGGTGAACAAAATAGTGGTATTTCTGAGTTCTGACATACAAACGTCAAGAAATATATCTTAAAGCAAAAACGATGTAGCCTATTTATATTTTGTTCAATAGATTACAGTGATATACAGCTATAATTGTGTACAGATTTATAATAAAACAATCAAATACCTTAACAGAATAATATATGATTAGGTCATTATTCCTGTTTTGGAGAAAGTAATTTCAAACAGACATTCTCATCTTACACTAAACCTCTGCAATGCTTAGGGCAAATTCTAACACAAACCGCTATTGCGTTCGCGTTTACAAACGTGTTTCTGTCACTTAAGCTAATTAGGGAAGGAGACGTAAACCATTGACATCTGTAATAAATATTACACATTCTTTACCTGCAATGTAAATGAAGTTCTTCTGGATATGTAGGAATTTACTTTTCTATATTTGAATTGGCTGATCAACATCTAAGAAATAGCATATTTTAGTTTGATAAATGTTCGCATAGTTCTTAAAAGTACTCATATCGGTACTCGTATCGGCAAGTAGGCTACCCAAAATGAAATACTTTGTAGGCTACTTGTACTCGTTCCACAAAAAGTGGTATCGGCCCATCGCTACCATAAAATGTACAATGTTTATCAGTGGCATTGCCCTGCGCTAGCCTACTTAAAAATTATCTTCAGCAGTTTATTTGCGTCAATTTAAATGATAAAAAAGACCTCCTTAAAAATAGCAAAACTGGCTGTTGATCAGCTAAGCTCACTCACCAGTTTCTTGACTTTCATAGCTTAAGATATGGTAACGTGGGATCGCAATAACTACCCAGTAGGCAATCGATGGTGCGCCGCCAGCGTTTTGTCGCAGGCGGGCAGCTGGTGTCTATAATGTCGTTTAGCCAGCGGGCCGCCAGCTTTTGCCGCTTTACTCCGGATCTTAATTTGCATCAGTTAATTTGCATCTCTGTCGGCTTTCCACCAGTGGCCCGCTCGCGGCGCACCATCGGCTAGCCACCGGAAGAGAGCGTGCACTGTACCCCTGCCTATCTTCTTCTTCTTTGGGATTATTGACAGATTGCAACCAACTGAATGATGCATATACCACCCGCCTGCCCCCTGGCTATCTGCTCGGGACTCGCCATCTTCCAGCGGGAGCAGAGAAATTACGTATCGTTTCTGAAGCATACTGAATCTACTTTTTCGCTTTTGTGAACTAATGTAAGTACCGATTAGGTGTATGGTTTAACCAGACTGTATTTTTGTTGGTGTATTCTAGTTCGCTAAAAATAAAGTAACATAGTTTGACAAAGAATCGAGTGATGTTTTTAGTTAATAGCGGCTGACGCATCGGCTAGTCGTATTGTTACCGTAGATATAGCGATCAGAGCTGCCATTTTTTGGGATAAAAAGCACTATAACGTTTAGATTTCTCAACCGATATCAAATAACTACTATACAGACTCTACTACATTTGGCATCTTTGTGTTTTTAATGTGTAACTGATGTTGTCCTGCATGTCTACGCTTTGTCTGGTCCAGGCGCAGCCTGCTGTAACGCTCAAGCCATAGCCTCGATGGCTAACCTCTAGTGCTAGCTAGTATGTACTGTAGTAACACGACATAATGATGAAATGTCCTTGGTTTTCTAAATACATCCATCGTATATTTAGATAAGCATGTCATTGATAAGGAACAACAAAAACCGGTTGCTGCGATAACACAAACAAAATGTAGCCACCCACTCGTGCTACTACCATGGGTTTATAACAGAACACGAACAGTAGCTAACTAGCTAGTGCTAGCTACTAAGGTTCTTCTTAGGATTTATTGGCAGATCGCAACTACATGATTGCATATACCGCCACCTACTGGTTATGAGCGTGGCTGTCTGACACTTTTTCTCCCCATCAAACTGGTTTCCCTACTAAACAGTATAATTTCTTTATCACTTTCCCGAGAATCTGTTGTCAATCGGCCTACCTGGTTAATTAAAGTTTAAAGAAACCTGCTAATTTACATCAATTGGTTGATAAATGTTAGTGTGTTTGTTTCAATTAATTAACTTTTTCTACACACAGCCATCATATCTGTTTAGTGACATTAACACTTTTTTATACATACAGGTCTAGTTACTGGAGGAGAATACTGAAGCATGTTCAAGATCAATTACAGGAATTAGCAGCTGCTTGTACTGCTATACCAGGTGCTGTACCAGGTGCTGTTCCAAGCTTTTCTACTAGTGGACACACTGACACTAGAAGTGAAGAGTATTGATGGAACAGATGGGGAAACTACAGCACCTGTGGCACAGGCAATGACTGACAATGTAGCATGTGAGTCCAATATTTGGTGTTTATCAGCAAGGTTGCATTTTTGTGATTTGCATAAACAAACCGGTACAGACGTTACCTAGCTTAGAGTTTCTTATTGTATTTAGAGATTTGA
>JACXGM010008960.1:0-28207 GCA_016801145.1 Umbra pygmaea | reverse complement strand
GGCCTTTATGGAAGAGTGGCAAGAAGAAAGCCATTTCTGAAAGATATCCATAAAAAGTGTTGTTTAAAGTTTGCCACAAGCCACCTGGGAGACACACCAAACATGTGGAAGAAGGTGCTCTGGTCAGATGAAACCAAAATCAAACTTTTTGGCAACAATGCAAAACGTTATGTTTGGCGTAAAAGCAACACAGCTCATCCCCCTGAACACACCGTCTCCACTGTCAAACATGGTGGTGGCAGCATCATGGTTTGGGCCTGCTTCTCTTCAGCAGGGACAGGGAAGATGGCTAAAATCGATGGGAAGATGGATGGAGCCAAATACAGGACCATTCTGGAAGAATGCAAAAGACCTGAGACTGGGACGGAGATTTGTCTTCCAACAAGACAATGATCCAAAACATAAAGCAAAATCTACAATGGAATGGTTCACAAATAAACATATCCAGGTGTTAGAATGGCCAAGTCAAAGTCCAGAGCTGAATCCAATCGAGAATCTGTGGAAAGAACTGAAGCTTCTCTTCACAAACGCTCTCCATCCAACCTCACTGAGCTCAAGCTGTTTTGCAAGGAGGAATGGGCAAAATATTTTGTCTCTCGATGTGCAAAACCGATAGACACATACCCCAAGCGACTTACAGCTGTAATTGCAGCAAATGTTGGCGCTACAAAGTATTAACTAAATCATTTTGCACTCCCAATTTTTCAGTTTTTGTTAAAAAAAATTGAAATATCCAATAAATTTCATTCCACTTCATGATTGTGTCCCACTTGTTGTTGATTCTTCACAAAAATTACAGTTTCATATCTTTATGTTTGAAGCCTGAAATGTGGCAAAAGTTCGGAAAGTTCAAGGGGGCCGAATACTTTCCCAAGGCACTGTAAATACCTGTACATCATTTTTTTAAATTATTTTAAATCATTAACCATTACAGTTGTACAAATACACAGTAATACTTCACTTTACACACATACATAAGTATATATACGTAAAAGCAAATGACGAGAAGACATGAATGAAATCAAGTAAAACACCGGCCCCGTTGGTGTGCTGGAGAGCGGAAAACGACGTCACCTTCGTGACAGTCAGGAGGACAGGTGCAGTCCGGTCACCATGGATCATCAAGTAAGTCCATGATATTAGAGAAACGCCCGTACCCAGGCTGTAAGGTTTACCAGTTATTCAGATTTGGCCGGGAGGGTCTGATTATTGATGATCAGGCAAGCACATGCCCGTCTTCTTATTCTGAGTTTGATTTGTTCGCTGATTTATTGGATTGGCATTATTCCAACTGTCTTTCACAAGTCTTTCACAAGTTTGTAGCAGAAACATGATTATTGTTAACAGATGCGAGGAGCGGTTTTCTCGCTACGTCTCGTCTGCCTCACACGTCTGCCTCACACGTCTTTCACTGGTTAATGTCGACATGCGATATGTCCAGAGAAACTGCAAAGTGTCCATGTCATTGAAGGACCTTATTGGTATTTCTTTTCCGCAGTAAGATGGAAAGATTTAATATGTTGTAAGGGAAATTGTGTTTTTCCTGCATGTGAGGATGGCATTATGAGACCTGGATGGATGAATCTGTCTTAAAGCATCCTGGCAGCTTGTTCGGAGCAGCAGGCTACTTTATTGCGGGTCCCTTCTGTATTTCCCCCTGGGGGAGCCTGTTCAATGTCTGCAGAGAGGTCATGAGAACACATGGCCTGAGGGGCTGGGCTGCTTTTGTTTGTGCCAGGAGGCTTTTCCCAACATTCAGACATGACAAGAAACAACTTATGTCCAGTTTCCTGGTCCAGACAAAACCCTGGTTCGAGTTTTGGTGTCGGGGAAAAGTCCCACATAAACCACGCTTTGATTTTATCCAAATGTGAATGAACATTATTTTTGTGTGTTTGTGTGCACGTTGATTTGTCTATCTGACCTATTGCAAGAGGTGTATTTTGTATAATTGTTATTCACAGAACAGTAGGAAGCAGAGGCTAGGGAGACAGGCATGGAGGGGGAGACGGAGAGGAAGGGCACGGGCAGCGGCCGAGCCGGGGATCGAACCCCCATCGTTTAGGGGGCATGTGAGCTTAGACAGCTGCTCCATCACTGGCCCCAAAGCTGAGCTCTAGCCAGCAGTTCTAAAGAGGCACTTGTTGGTAATTTTTTATGTGTATATGCGATTCCTTCTCCATAGTGGGTTGGTTTTCGAGGGTTCATGGGGCTGGCACAGTACCAGGGAATGCCCTCAGTGCCACATCGCAGCCTTGACAAGCCTGTATACAGCCCAGTAATGAAGTACTAACTGCAGCGTTAGGAAGACAATCTTTAGTGAATTGAGACATCTGCAGTTGATTTGACTGGTCTAACCAAGCAGGGATCTGCCAAGTAGTTACTGTGGTAATACAGTGGTAACCCAAGTGTTTTTCATACATTGCTAATTTACTGCACAGTTCTAATTGTACCAACCATATATTATGTGTTCCGTGGCATGTGGGTGTGAGTCCCGTCCACGCCTTATGTAGCATAGGTCCATTTCATCACAACAGACCTTTTCGAATAAGATGTTACTCACTGAAAACAATAGCAGGATTGGACTGCGTGTCTAAACGCATCCCAGGGGAGTTTTCAGAATCACTTTTCCTCATTACACAATCGGGCAGAACGCACCAGTAAGCTAGTTGGTTCTCTAAATCAATAGGCAGATCAATAGTGTCATGCTCAGCCTGGTTCAGAAAGGAATGCGGTCCCAATTAACGAACATCTCTGCTCAGCTTTGGATCTCTGTTGGACTGAAGGCCAAGTGACACGAAATATCTGTTGTTGTACAAGAGTACAAATGTTTTGTTGATATTAGGTGGATGGACTGACACCCACTATGCCAGTATATACTGTATCGTCCCTGGATTTCGCCATGTGTTGTTGTTGTTTAATGACATATCAGACAAACAGTAAAGGGACATTTCTTAAAAACGTACTTAATGTAGGCAGAAATAAAATGCTGGCCTCTTTCTTGTCAGTAAATGCTGACCTGAAGTCCTGTGGGAATTGGAGCAGGAAAATCTCCTCAGATTAATGTGCTGAGGCATTAATAAGTGTGTTTCGAACATCACATGATGCAACCAAAACACAAAGTAAATAATTTTGGTCAGTTGCTTCACTTAACTTCTGTGTCCATATGCCCTATCCGTCTTGCCTTGAAGTGAGCAAAAAGGATTTCAAAACCTAAGCCTAACCTCTTATGATATTTCTCATGGTTGTGTTCCGTCGAACTGTATAAGCCCCACCTTCACCCGATCATGATTCAACCAAATAAAAAGTGACCATAACAAAAACAGGAACAATGCATTTATAATTTCATGTATTTGATCCACTGCTATCAGAGTATACTGTATATAATGCAGACTCTATAATGCAGACTCTATATAATGCAGACTCTATATAATACAGACCAGCCGCGGTCGGTGGATCTTAATTGGGGAGGACGGGCTCGTATTACGCTCGGAACCGGAGTGAATGGAATGGTGCGCAACGAACAAAACCAATTGTTTTTTTGATTTGCACACATTCCATTCACTCCGGTTCTGAGCGTAATACGAGCCCGTCCTCCCCAATTAAGATCCACCGACCGCGGCTGATACAGACTCTATATAATGCAGACTCTATATAATACAGAGTCTCTGTTACACAGACTCTACTGTGCCTATAGATGAACATCATACCCTGTCAAAATCCTTTTGTCACATAACACTCTGGAAACAAATAAAATCTAATTGTCAGCTGTATTTACACATAACCCTTGACATCATTTGAAAACAACTTTTACAAAAATTCAGAACAATTATTACAATTGAATTTGTGAAATACCTGGTTTGGATAAGTGATCAGCACCTTAGATTAACCATTATAAACTTGCTCAGGTACAACCAGTCACTTCCCAGAACACACACCATGCTAATTTCCACCCACCTGACATTAATTGTAGTGGTTTTGATTACTTCATAAGAATGGGCTGTACAATAATGAGTCCATTACTAGTAGTACATGGCAATGCAAAGAATACACCATGGTTGGAAAGGTGCTTTCAAAAGAGCTCTGAGAAAAAGCTGTGGAAAGGCACAAGTTAGGAGAAGGATATAAAATATTTAAAAGGCTTAAACTAACTAAGATTTAAAAGGCTTAAACTATTTATTATAAACAGATGTTTAAGATGAGACGAATGACTGCAATTTGTATCATAGTATTACCAAAGTGGTATCAAAGTGCCCAAAATCTGACCCAGTGCTCTTTTGAGTTGAATTCCTAAATTTCGACTTAAGCATGCATCACCTGTACTGATGTTTTGGCGAAGCATTCTCATGTGAGTAAGCCTTGAGGCCCTCATTTGAACTGGACAGGGGTTGACATGCAGGTCAATGCAGGCTCCTTGAGGACCTAAACACATTACGCCAGTTGTCTTTATTCCCTGTAATTGAATTGAGCTTTTAATGGAAATCCATACAGAACCCCCCCCGCCAAATCAGTTTACTGAAGATGAAAAGATTTGTGGTGTTGGCCGGCCCTTAAACAATCTCCTTTAATTTTGAGTGAATGTTGCTGACAGAACGCTGTTTTTGTTGCGACTAGAAAATATGTACTGTATGTTATATACAGTCGATAAACTTCTATTTGACCTTAAACAGCACAATATGGACTGTATTTTGTATATACTGTAGTAGACCCATACAGTACTTTATGAAATAGGAAATATGTCCAGGATGTTTTATATAGTGGACTTTTGTTTCAGGTTTAACAAAAATTACTGGTCTCTTACAGCGTAAAAGTCTGCTTTTTAATAAAAAAAGTTTTAAACTCATCCTATTGACACCATTTGCAAAAGAGGTTAACTTTAGAACTTTAGGACTTTCAAGGACTTTAGCCAATGGACTACTGAATGTAAAATTTTGGTGGCCTTATAGGTTGTGTTTTAGGACCAGCTTTTGGTCACATGACAGCTTTCAAAATTCAGTGGGATAAGCAATGCAAAACAAATATTCACACATGTATTGTTATAGCGATGAATCCAGTGAACATGAAGTAGTCTGACGGATATTAGAACATGGCAATGAACAATTCATATTTTTTTCTGTTTTCCTGAGGTAATTTCCAAGATAAAGTAAAGTAGTTTGAGACTGGAACACACCATTATGTCATTCACCTTTGACAGAGGATGTTATGGGAGTGATTTGAACATAGAATCAAATGTGTTCCTGTGGTCAGATTACGACCGGGTGATGGAAGTGCTTGCCCCAATGACTCTTCCTGTTTAATGGTTATAGCAGTAAGTTTTGCATCAGCACTTATTCCTCTATCTGACTTGATTGGTTGGTCTCAAAGGTGGCACGTTTAAAAAAAGAATTTGCTCACTCCAATCTATACTGTCACGGTTGATGGCAACGTTTCGCATGTAGAATTATTTTTATCTTCGGTAAATTCATTAAGGGAATTTATGCTACACTATTATGCCTCGGTTCCTTATAATAAACCAAAAAATGTATCACGGCCCATGACGACTGGATGACCCAACTCCAAGTATCCGTCACCTACTCGTACTCTCCCTCATTTTCTACTCTCCAGAAGTACCAAATCATTTTTAAAACAACAAATCATTATTAGAATTGGTCATCATAAACAAAGTTGACATCAATAACAAACCTTAACTGTATTGGTACGTTAATGACTGTGGGGAAGAGGTACGAGAGGTAGATGTGTGTAAAGTATTAATTCACAGGTAACACATCTTTATTATTAAAAAACTATTAATTTGCCCTTTTAGTTCTCATATGAAATGGGCAATTCACTATATGGGAACTGAAGCGATTAGAAAATCTGTCTCAACAGGAAGCACCTGTCAATAGTAGTCTACCTACAAAACACAAACTATTGACTGCAGTAGTTCTTTCGTTTTATCAGAACCCTATAGCTTTATGCAAGGGTGTAGGAGTGAGTTTGATATTAGGGGACACACCATATATTTTGTGCTAAATGTTTTTATTATTGGGGGGGCACATTGCCTGTCTGTAGCTCTTACGCCCCTGGCTTTATGTACTGTGTCTAGTCCGCTAAAGGGAATAGACTTTTAAAATAGTGTGCTAGTTGATAGGTTGTTATTTTGGAGCCAGATATTTTATCAGTGAATGAAGGAGAGCTTCTACATGGAGAACCAAAACATCTGTGATGTGTTGTTGCTGTATCAACTAGAGCTGGGAGAAAGGAAGATAAGATGGCGGAGGTTGTTTGATAGGCTGAGTCTGTGCCGGCTCCTTCTGTGTCCATCAGCGAAAGGCAGGGAGATCAGTCACACAGCTGGCTAAAGTTATTTGACCACTAAAGTGTCTGCCTTGGGAAAGATCCCATGTCACCCTGGCAAAATAAATGTTTTACCTCAAGGGTCTATTAAAAATAATGGTTAAATAAAAAGATTATTGACAATCTCGTTTTCTCAAGAGTATCCCAAGTCCTTTTAAATGTTGGTTCTAAAATTTGAGGGGAAATTGGATCTTGAGAGTTCCTTCAGAGCTTTTTCGCGACCTTACGTAACTAAATTTGAGAAACACAGGGACCGTCTGAACAAACGCCAAGTTGAGTGCAAAGGTTCTATTTGGCTTAGCACGTTTGATTCCAGGCTTCCACAGCCGTCAGAGCATTTAGACACTGTGCTCCACATCCACCCCCATCAGTCTCAAACACGGGTTTCCGTAGAGGAGTAATATGACCCTGTGACCTTTCTAGTCAATGAAAGCTTTATACCCACACTGTCTGCCCTCCTGACCTGTAGACGATCACCCATTTCCTTCACAGTAATCTCTCCTTTCCGGTCCTGGAGGAATTCTGTAACAGACCTGACCAGCACTGCTTTGGAAGTAATAACGAAGTTTAATAAGATTAATCATCCAGTTCAACTGAAAAAGCAGAACGGTTTTAAATATGTGGAGGATTTTCTGAATCCAGGACTAGGTTGTAATAGGCTATTCTATACTGTCTCTCTCACAGTGTAATGCCTTAACCAGCTGGTGGTTGGATGACAGATTAAAATAACTGCTATTGCACTTTTACTGTAGTATAGATCTTATAATATCACATTATTCATCTATTATTCAATTCTGCAATTATTGACTATGTTTAGTCTTTTTCCGAAGCTGGACTGGTGGTATTGCTAACTGAAACCAAGATGTTGTTTTTCGACATGGTCATCATGTCCTATGTTCGAACAGATATATTTGTTTCCATCAATTAATGTTCTGTTGTATGCTTGTTTGATAACATTGTTAAGAAATGGAGGGCAAAAAATAAGAACTAACCATAGCTAATTTACACTATGGCAGTGGTTAGGGAGGCTGAATTGTGGTCGGAAGGTTGCCCGGTCGATTCCTGACTGCCAAATGTCTTTGTGTCCTCGTGCAAGGCACTTTTCGGCAGCAGGGTTTGGTTAGACCCTGGATGGGAGACCAATGCTGCTGGAAGTGGTGTTGGAGGGTCAGTAGAGGGTACCTCTATAGATCATTCCCAATGCCCCAGTGCAGTGATGGGGACATCTGCCCTGCGTAGGGTGCCATCTTTCAGATGTTAAATGGGTGTCCTGACTCTCTGTGGTCACTAAACATCCCATTGCACTATTCGTAAGAGTAGGGGTGTTAACCTCTGTGTCCTGGACTCATTTCCAATCTGTCCTTAATAACCATCATGGAAACCTAATCGTCCCTATCTCTCAATTGGCTCATTCATCACCTTCCCTCCCCACACTTCACCCCAGGCCATTGCTGTAAATGAGAAGCTGATCTCAGTCAACTTGCCTGGTAAAATAAAGGTAAACGAACTAACTAAATTCACCCTAAGTTGATCCAGGGGGATGTCCCTGTATTCACTATAAATCACTCTGGATAAGAGCATCTGCAAAATAACTAAAATGTAAATTATACAAAAATCCAGCATGAAGACTAGTTTTCACTAGAATTCACTAGTATCAAATATAATGTCAGTATAAGATGGCCAGTTATGTTATCTGATTAGTGGCTAGCTAGTTCACTGTCAAGCTAACTACCTTTGTAATCAGCTATCATAACATGTTATGACGCCCACAACCACTCCCACAAGCGAGCCACTTGGGGCGAATCTAGCAGGGATAGGCAGAGTCGAGCTAGCTACTTCAATTGGTAATATGCACTGGCGATTTCACCTCAAACATTCTAGGGAACACATTCAATAAAATACACCCTACCACAAAGCAGATAATGTATAAACCACATTTAAGCCTATTTTCCATTGAACACATTTTCCAAAACGCAACACAGTGCTCCGCACTTTACCCGTTAACACGTTAGTGTCGATTTTTCCCCCTCCCAATTCTCACTGACCCTGCCTTGTTGGCAGCTCCGCAACGCCGTGGACCAAATCAGGATGGTGAGGTGCGCTCACATGGTTCATCCAACCACATGTCGCAGAGTCGCCAATTCTTTTTCGCACTGCTCCACCAACCTGAAAGCATTTAGTCAGATCATGTACAGGATGATTACGCTCACCAACTATACTTCCGCGATTTAAATTACATTCACCCGATCTGCACACAAGGAGTCGCTGGAGAGCTACGTGGCAAGGTAGATGATTCGGCTTATCTATCCCAAAATCCTGGGCAGCGCTATGCCAATTTGTGCCGCCTCGTTTCGGAGGTCCGGGGAAAGATGGTGAACCCATAGTCTGGATCGAACCACTTATTATCATGACATAGACTGCCCTGCAATGCAACTACAATGCCACGCAGACCCCTACATTGTCAGTTGCATTGTTTACATCTTACCTTTTCTAACATCTCGGCCAAAGACTTGGTAAAGCCAGTTTGCTCGCAGTGATGATGTGTGTAAAGAAAATTTTCACCTTGTAAAAAAATGCTTATTTCTGCTTCTAACTTCACACTTCAATAGTTTCCTAACAAATTATACCAGCACTATTTTTTACGATATATGTTGTTTATTTCAATGTAAAAGCTTTTTCCTGCTACCCTCATCTACATGCTAGTGGCATGAATGGCTCTTGATATGGTTGACTTGTGTACCATTAAGCTGAATGTGTGCTTCCAGCAAAAGTAGCGCAATTGGTCACTCAAGTTACTAGATAATGTCAATTTTATGAAGGGACGTGTTTGGATGAGGGTGTTTTTGGCAGGTCACACATAATTTATTTTCCACCGTAGGATTCTTTGTTTCGCATGGAAGAGTGTGTGCTGTGATTGGTCAGATGATCATCACACCCCTCTCTTTAGTGATCCACCTGTGAAGAAGGTGAAACACTTTACAGAAGCTATCACCCCTGTTGACATTGGTATTTATCCCTCGCCAGACTATTCCCCTGAAGATAAAGATTACAGCAATGTGAGCACAGGATCTAGAATATGTAGATCCCATCAATTCAATGTGCGACATGGCTGAGGTACAATACACTGCAGCATATACTCCACTCATTAATATGAGAGACTTTTTCAGGGGTCTTATAGATAAAGGGTAACCTATCCTTTGAATTTACAATGTTTATGTAGTCCCATGGTCGTAGTTATAGTGATTTTCCATTTGTACAGGTTCACCAAAAACCAAGTGTATTTCTAAGACACTAAACATGCCTACTTTAAAAGCATGTTAACTGTTATTGCTAAAGGGCAGCCAGGCAACAAGGTCAAGGGCTGACCTCAACTCCATGCAAGTCACAGACTTGTCTTTGATAGTGTATGTTTGTCTGTGCACTCGCTTGCAGGCATGTGTGTGTGTGCCTCTTGATTAATTGAGAGTGACGGTTTGTTCAGCTGCTGTTTAGAAGAGAGAGAATTCTGACACCAGGTAATTCCAGTTATGATTGACATAAACATATCTGCCCTGTGTACAGTAGTAGACTGTGTACAGTAGACTCCAGCAGCGTCTAACATCTGCCAGTTTTTGATTAAAGATAACACAACAATTAGCCTGGTTACTCTACTAGTTCTTTGTTCCATTGGTAAGATCAGTCCATAGCATCTACAGTACCAGCGGAAAAGCAAAAACTATGTATAGCCTTAAGCCTTAACTACTACTTTAGGTAGCCTTAAGAATAAAGTTCCTATTTAGGATCTAGTTGACTAGTTAGTTTGGCAATCAAGCTAACTTCATACAACCTTTTGGCCATGCCCCTTATAAACCTACAGAGTGAACACGTTTTTTTACCATGTCATAGCCTAGCACCGGACAGCTACATATTAGTAGTACCAAAGTGAAATCATAGTTTCCTCTTAAAGATCAAAGTGCCTCGTGCTGGAGTTGGAGTACTGGTCTAAGCTCCCGACTTTTGTCTAAATATTATGCCCCCATGCCCCCTACATAATACCCCTTGTTACGTTTATAGGTCCATATCAGCTTGTTTATTCTCCTATCATTAAAAAAGTAATGTCCATATTTATTCTGTGGATTCTCCCTATCCCATTAGACCAAAATAAAGTGGAGAAAATCTCCATTTCAAATAACATATTTCCCCAGTAGCATTTATAATATAATTAGCGTTTCCCTGCTTTTGATTACTGAAAACCTTACCAACCGCTCCTTAAACAGAGATGTTAGTAAAGCCTTGTTATGCCTAGTTGATATTAGCTGTCATGTGATTTGTCTGATTAGAGATTTGATAGTGGCGGTGATGTGATATGCAGGGGCATCGGACTGGGGGTAAAACCAAAAAAGGGCAGTAGGCCCATATCATGGCAGAAAAATATAATGCTTCTTATGTAGTTAAAAAATATATATTCTTTTAAAATCTCTGTGAGTGATTAGATACACGCCTGCAATCCAGTAGCTGTTTTGAATGTGTTCTCCTGTAAAAGAGATTGATCTTGATGATTCATTGTTTTGAGATTGATCTTGATGATTCATTGTTTTGATCTGTGCAGGAAACTCAGAGTCCTTTGTGATTCCTAACAGATTCTTATCCTGGTGATTGTGTTGAATGTTTTGGACTTGCACACTGAAACACGTTGACAGAGCCGTGCTATGTTTAGGCTTACATGGCTGCTTCCATGCCAGAGGACAATATGATCAGTGTTCAGCTTGTGTTTTACCATGGCTGATGTCGTTGTGCTTAACTGGAGGATCATCCATTGCGTTACGATGACTTTTTACACTACAATAGATACGGATAGCATTCAACAACATCTTCCGAAACTGCACGAGCCAACATCGGGGCGTGACATAATTGTAGTGTGTACACTTGCGTGTCTCACTCGAATTCAACGCGACCCCCGGAGCTAGTGATCCCACCTGGGGCATTGCTAATAGCCCAGGAGAAATGTGTATGGCGGGGGAATTTTTCACTGTGTAAGGAAATGGGATGGGCTGGTGTATCTTACCCGGAATTTCCACCAATTGCGGAACGGCTGCGGATCGGCTCCGCTGCGTGTCGGCTCTGTGCTCCGCCGTCATTCAATACCCACCAGGTCCGTATTGGTTGCGGAACGGCTGACAGTGACTGACATGAGGACCCTTGTAAATTCACGTATGATCGCACGATATAACAGCATATATACTGTGCTGAATTGTTGCGGAGCTCTCCGGCATCCGGCAGAAATAGAAGCTCTGCGTATCTGCTCCGCAGGGCTGTGGATTGCCGGAGCTGGGACGGAGTCGGAACGCAGCAGTTCCGCAGTCAGTGAAAATACAAACATTGACTTTAATGGAAACCTATTGACTCCGCCGCCGTTCCGGAGCGGATCCGCAGGCGTTCCGCAGTTGGTGGAAATTGCCGGTGTATCTACTCTACTCGCTTGAACCTCGACCGAGCAAGTACGAAAAGCTACACGGTACCAGGTAAATTTGCCCAATGGAAATGCAAAAAAGGCGAGTCAAGTAGAGTTGAGTAGAGCTGATACGTAGCAATGGAAATGCTTTCAAGGCGAGTAGAGTAGAGGCGAGGCAAGTAGAGTTGAGCTGGTTCCAGCAATGGAAAAGGGCCAAAAGTGCACCAGCTCAAGACGTCTTGAATGACACACCCACAAATGCGCAATTGTGGTCTGGAGACATGACAGTGTAAAGACAAACAGTATGGAAATGAGCGAGGATGCGGAAAATTTTACTTTCGGTATCTACCAGTATCTCTCAGAATGTAAAAACGCCGAATTTAGGCCACCCTGATGTAACCATTTGTTTAGATACTCAAGGCCTCACACTGCCCACTGTAAACCTGAATAGCAAGCTTTTTGACCTTGACACCCACCGTTTGTTGTGTACTAACAGTACATATCCGACTGTAATAATGTGTCCACATCAACAATCTTCATCAAATTGGCAAAGCATGAACTAATGAATTACCCACTGAATTAATTCTGAATACTTTATCCACTGGCTTTAACAACAGGGAAAAATAAGTTTGATCCTGTACTGTGACGTAATGGTAGAGGAAATGATTCATTGTACTAGTCAGATACATGAGCACTCTGGCTACATTCCCGTGTGTTCTCTGTGACCTGTAGATATAGGAGAAGAGTCTTGTCTGTCTTACAGTTCATCCCTGAGGGTCTATTTTATCATAGCTCCAAATAATATAGGAAATATTGTTATTATACAGTATATACTGTACACACTGGTTATCTGTAACATTATGACAACATGCCTAATAATGTGAAGGTCCCCCTTTTGCCACCAAAACCGCAGCCCCATAAGCAACAAACTGCGATACACTGTGTGTTCTGACACCTTTCTTTCAGAACCTGCATTCACTTTTTCAACAGTTTTAGCTACCAGTGTCTCTTCTGTTGGATCGGACCCAAACTGAAGAAGCAGGAAAAATGGGCAAACATAAGGATTTTAGTGACTTTGACAAGGGCCAAATTGTGATGGCTAAACCACTGGGTCAGCATCTCCAAAACTGCAGCTCTTGCGGGGTGTTCCTTGTCTGCAGTGGTCAGTACCTATCCAAAGTGGTCAGAGGAAGGAAAAGCGGTGAACTGTCATCGGGGTCATGGGTGTCCAAGGCTCATTGATGCACGTGGGGAGTGAAGGCTGGCCTGTGTGGTCTGATCCAACAGACGAGCTACGGGCGCTCAAATTGATGAAAAGGTTCATGCTGGATTTCATAGAATGATGTCAGAACAAACAGTGCAACACAGTTGTGTATGGGGCTGCTGCTTTGGTGGCAAAAAGGGGACCTACACAATATTAGGCAGGTGGTCATAATGTTATGGCTGATCAGTGTGTGTACAGTTTACACTCACCAAAAGGATTATTAGGAACACCATACTAATACTGTGTTTGACCCCATTTTGCCTTCAGAACTGCCTTAATTCTGCGTGGCATTGATTCAACAAGGTGCTGAAAGCATTCTTTAGAAATGTTGGCCCATATTGATAGGATAGCATCTTGCAGTTGATGGAGATTTGTCGGATGCACATCCAGGGCACGAAGCTACCGTTCCACCACATCCCAAAGATGCTCTATTGGGTTGAGATCTGGTGACTGTGGGGGCCATTTTAGTACAGTGAACTCATTGTCATGTTCAAGAAACCAAATTGAAATGATTCAAGCTTTGTGACATGGTGCATTATCCTGCTGGAAGTAGCCGTCAGAGGATGGGTACATGGTGGCCATAAAGGGATGGACATGGTCAGAAACAATGCTCAGGTAGGCCGTGGCATTTAAACGATGCCCAATTAGCACTAAGGGGCCTAAAGTGTGCCAAGAAAACATCCCCCACATCATTACATCACCACCACCAGCCTGCACAGTGGTAACAAAGGCATGATGGATCCATGTTCTCATTCTGTTTACGCCAAATTCTGACTCTACCATCTGAATGTCTCAACAGAAATCGAGACTCATCAGACCAGGCAACATTTTTCCAGTCTTCAACTGTCTAATTTTGGTGTGCTCTTGCAAATTGTAGCCTATTTTTCCAATTTGTAGTGGAGATGAGTGGTGCCCGGTGGGGTCTTCTGCTGTTGTAGGCCATCCGCCTCAAGGTTGTGTGTGTTGTGGCTTTACAAATGCTTTGCTCCATACCTCGGTTGTAACGAGTGGTTATTTCAGTCAAAGTTGCCCTTCTATCAGCTTGAAGCAGTTGGCCCATTCTACTTTGACCTCTAGCATCAACAAGACATTTTCGCCCACAGGACTGCTGCATACTGGATGTTTTTCCCTTTTCACATCATTCTTTGTAAACCCTAGAAATGGTTGTGCGTGAAAATCCCAGTAACTGAGCAGATTGTGAAATACTCAGACCGGCCCGTCTGGCACCATCAACCATGCCACGCTCAAAATTGCTTAAATCACCTTTCTTTCCCATTCTGACATTCAGTTTGGAGTTCAGGAGATTGTCTTGACCAGGACCACACCCCTAAATGCATTGAATCAACTGCCATGTGATTGGTTGAGTAGATAATTTCATTAAGGAGAAATTGAACGGGTGTTCATATTAATCATTTAGGTGAGTATATAAATAATATATCCTGAACATTGAACAAAAATATATACACTGAACAAAAATATACACTTTTGTTTTTACCCCCATTCAGCATAGGTCCTCTCAAATATTGTTCACAAATCTGTCTAAATCTGTGTTAGTGAGCACTTTTGCTTTGCCAAGATAATCATTCCACCTCACAGGTGTGGCATATCAAGATGCTGATTAGACAGCATGATTATTGCACAGGTGTGCCTTAGGCTGGCCTCAGTAACAGGGCACTATTAAATGGTTACAGAAGGATTGTGAAATGGAAGGAATGGATTGCTGAGGTGTACGTTACAGTAATTATCCTCTGATAATTAAAGTGTGGTTGGGTTTGGCTGTGGACTACTCACCAGGAGGGTCTGCCATGCTACTAACAATGTTCAGGGTATGGTCAGTTGATCATTCAGAATCCAGATTCCATTGTAAGTCCCTTGAAGAAGGTGCCAGGGGCCTCTCAATGTCAGGTTCAGAGATACTGTACATCCTGACAGCCATCAGAGTTTAGACACACCAGTGAGTCCTGTGACTTCTGATCATCAAATACATCTACTGTCAGTGTACATAATAGAAAACATGAAAGGGTTTAGGTGAAGTAGGTTTTGTTAAAGAGTAATTGTTTGTGTTTAACAGTAGTAGGTGTTGTTAAACAGTAGAAGTAAGTTTTTTTTAAGAGTAGGTTGTGTTTAGCTGTTGTAGTTTTAACAGAAGTAGCTTGTGTTTAAACCCACACTGCAGCAGTTCATGTGCACTGGAGGCAGCAGGTTAAACCACTGGAGCAACCTACTGTACATATGGGACACTACTGCGCAAATGACTAGTTATTTATTCATCCTATTCCACTAATTTCTCCCAAACATTGACCAGTGGTAACCTTTGGACATTATGGGATTGTTAGGAGGTGTGTGTGCAGAAAGGTAGTGGGTTCATTACCAAACAAACTGACATGACCGTGAAATGTGCCTTATCTTCTTCACCCTCCAAGAGTTCCAACCGTGTTGCTTGGGGATTTGAGATTCACAGATAAAGTGGATAAGTGATCACGACGTGTCTTAGCATGAGATCCCAGGAAGCATAGTCCGATCTGTCCAATCGTAGAGCGTCATGCTTCCCTCCGTTTGCTCAGCCGCCCACGGCATGCTTTCAGGAGCTCATGTGAATGCTCAAATGCTCTTTCTATTACATTCATTTGTTTTTTTATTAAATGTTTGCTTAAGGGGCATGGTAACGTGGCTATTGTTACACATTGACAAAGACATTGTTTAAAAGGTTAGCCCATTCAAACTCAAGGATTTGAAAGCCTTTGGCATTCTCTATGTTCATGTTCTTTTTACCCAACTCACAAAGACTCAATCACTCTCATTACAATTACCTCTGATTTCAGTTAAATCCACATTTTGGTTACAATTTGTACATTTCTAGTTAAACATATAAACTAGTTTAAAGTTAAGTTAGTTGAATCAAATCAGAAAAATTCAAAGCAAACCTCTGTGTTCAGTAACTGATTAGCAGTTGCTGGAGATCAAACATCAAACCCTCGGGTGATTACCTAATAATGCAGGCGACCACAGCAGCCAAACGTAGCGTGTAAGATCACATAGCAGTAAAGAAGGGAGGCTGACTATTTTATTGCATCCAATGTATGTTCAACAGGCAAATTGGTACAAGACACATCAGGCCTTGATTGTGTCAAAATATCACATCCTCCTTCCAGACGTATGTTCTGTTGAGACACCTGGCTTGGTGAACAAATAGTTCCAAACCCCTCACCGAACGCTCAAGCAGAATCTGAAAGATACCAAATCGTTTTTTAACCAAGAGACTTCAGGAATGTGGTGAATAACAGATGTTTATTTTTTAAATTTGTGATGGATGTGTAACATATTGTTTAGATGTGCCTTGTGCAATAGAAGAATCACCACCATAAAATTCAAATTTTGAATGTGGTCTTGATGACACGGAGGAACTTATCGTCACACATTTAATTTGACCTCAATTAATATCCCATTTGCAGAGGTGATTAAGAACCAATTGATTAAGACCAAATTCACAACTACCTGGGGGGGAATGTTACTGCTGAAGCAGGGGCAGTTATTATTACAGAATGACAGCTATTTCACCATGGCGACTTGGTGTTTGCATCTTTCGGATGCCAGTCAGATGCACTAACCTCTAGGCCACACTGCCTCTCCTACATACATAGTACTGCAGCACTTTCACAACAGGTGTGCAAATATCAGAATGTACCTTTAAGTCTCATTAGAAATATATCAAATAGTAACTGAGCCCTTGCCCAACACCTGCTAGTTTTTCCAGCGTCCGAATGCCTGAAACATGGCCATCATTATGTGGCTGGTTGTGTATCACGCCCTGCTAAACAGCAAAAACCCCAGTGTTAAATCAACACCTTAAGGGTTAAATTAACACTCCCAGTGTTAATGGTACCAGTGGAACTACAGTATATAAACACTGAGAGTGTTAATTTAATTTACTGAGGGTGTTGTTTTAACATTAGATTTTTTTGCTGTGTAGCATTGATACCATCAGAATACTCATTGGTTATTCTGCAAGTTAGACAAGTGGAACAGACATATCTTCCCCCTGTTTATTCAATGTCACGTGGCGTTATCAGCCGATATACAGATTAAAAAATTATATTAGAATAAGTAAACATATTGTCTCCCACTTCTGCTGTTTATGAGGAAATGCAGTTAAATCTTTTTGAGTTATACAGAGTTGTGTAGAAGTAAACTACAGTGTTGTTTTGAATGAGTAGGCAACTTCAGATATAAACAGATAGAAAATCCTAATCTCTATGGATGTACATCGTTCATCGTTGGGGTCTGGCTATACTCTACTGATTAGCAGTGGTCAAAATTTGCTCTGGTACTGTCTGTTTATCTCTCCGCTCCTCCGCTCTCAGTTTGTGATAATTTCCTGATTGGTGGATGTCATTAAATGTCCTTCCCATTATGTCATCTCGGTGGTAACGAGCGGCGGTAACTCAACCTGACCGGTGAGCTCCGGGCTGTGTGTAAATACCTACTATAGTCAAATATTAACTATCTCCTTGTTGTGTTTTAACTTTGCAGATCCTCTTAGCGGTGAAGAGCTCTGTCTGACAAACCTATTCTAACTTCTCCTTAATGTGCCACAGTAGTACTGTATATTTGCTACAATGTATTTTCAAGTTTTAGGTTTATTTGTCACATGTACAGAAGACCACATGTGTTATTGCATGTACTGTACAAAGAAAATCTTGTGCCCCGGATCCAACTCCAACATAGTAATAATAATAATAAAAAGATGTGGAAAAAATACTCACCATTGCTATTAAAAACAATATGATATACGAAGGGGACTAAAGATTGACCATAATATATATGGTATATATAATATATATATGACCATCTGGCCAGGGTGGCTAGCAAGGATGCAGTTGGCATGGCGATTTGCATCAATTGAAGTCAATGAAGCAATTCATTGACTTTGGATGACATTGTTGTTTGGATGTCATTGTTTTGAATTGTTGATGTGTGTTGTTGTTCTTTTGATTCTATGTTTTTTTGAATGTTATTGTTGTTTGGATATATTGTTGTTTGGGAGTGATTGTTGTTTAAATGTTGTTATTGTGTCCTTGCGTGCCACTGGTCCCTCAACCTTCATTTGACATCTTCATTTCCTGGTTCCTGCTCAGGCAAACCTAATTTAGAGTCACATGACACAACTAAACCAGGGCTACTGGGTGAGGGGAGGTGGGGCAACCTAATGAAATTACACCCCCAAAATGGATGAGGCGGCTGGGAAGATGGATAGGGAGAGGAAGGTGCCCTTCACTTCAGTCTCTCTACCTCGTTCTTCCTCTGTCCTGTCTGTCATTGTCTGACTGACGTCTCTAATGACCCTGCACACCCCCCATGTCTTTTGTCTGTTTCCTTGTTCTTCATCCCCTGTCTGATTGTCTCATTCTGACCTCCAGCCCTCCTCATCTGTACCCAGTACTCAGTGCAGTGTGTACGCTGCATAGCAATGAGAGGGACAACCTGCACTCTGTCCTGTCTGGCTTGATTTTCATGCTTGGCCACTCGACGCGTGCGTTCATCTGTGTTACAAACAGGGTCATTTGTAGGAGTGCAGCTTGAATTTGTTTGGTAATCGCAGCCTTTATTCCGACTTGGCTCCATACATTCTGATCTTCTGGAGAAACATTATGAATCAGTTGGAACTCAGCTGGAACAGGTCTGTAGTGTGTCAGTAGTGTGTCAGATGGCTCAGTGGTTAGGGAGTGAGACTTATAGTCAGAAGGTTGCCGGTTCAATTCATGCTGTGTCCACGAGCAAGGCACATTACCCTACATTGCTCCAGAGGGATGTCCCTGTACTTACTGTATATTGCTCTGGATTAGTGTGATTGCTAAATTATTAAAATATAAAATATTGGGGGGGTGGTGTAGCCGGCACAACGACATGTTGGATGAACCATATTTTTTGGGGCACCAGGTGAAGGCTATGAAATGCCAGCTACCATAAATTCAGCTTCTCACCAATAACACCCAACTTTGTGTCTGGAACCCTTGATCTAGAGCATTTAATTTTGTTTGTTTTGTCTTATTTTAATTCACAGACTTCTTGTTGGGGCTCCCAAAGAAAAGACAGTTTTTGGTGTGAATGACAATGAAACAGGAGATGTGTTTGCCTGCCCCCTGACCGCTGACCAATCAGATTGTACCAGGATGAACCTGGTTGGTTCAGGTATGCATATGTTGCTTTGAGGTGCTAACTCAGTATTTAACATCTAAGGATATTTGAATTTGGACTAAAGATGGTTTACTGATTTATTCTTGAAATGTGCTATCCATGTAGAAAATTCATATCAGGCCAGACAAGATAAAATGTTCATTATTTATGTAATAGAACAGGGGATCTGAATATATTATATGGTGCCTCTGTGATGGTGAGCTATTTTTTAAATAACTGTGTTGTACTATGACCTTTGAACTTTCAGACACAGAACTCAATGAGGCAGATGACAGAGTGGAAGGCATGTGGCTAGGCGTGACCGTAGCCAGTCAGAGACAGCCAGGGGGGAGGGTCCTGGTGAGTAGGAAACTGTCTGCATATCAAAGCTCTTCTTGCTCCAGAGAGCATGAAATACAGAACACATTAGTTAAAATCACACTAAACAGGTTTTTGACACCAGGGAAAAAATCCTTTCAAGGTCAATTTGCATGCTTGTTAGCTAGGGACTGGATTGAAGGGCCAAACTACACCGCGCTCCAAATTATTATGCAAATTATATTTTACACAGATTTTCCTAAATATTCTATGCAAATGACAGTCAGTATCATTTTCAAGTCACCAACCGTTAGGGTATAAGTCGAATTTCATTGAGCAAACCACCTAATGAAAGAATTCTAAAATATAAAACTCAAAATGCACTCTTCCAAATTATTTTATAGATTGTGAAGAACTGAATATTTACTGCAATTAAAAGCTATTTCAATCAAACACATCTAAACAGGGCAAGTTACATGTTAACATAAGACCCCTTCTTTGATCACCTTCACAATTCTTGCATCCATTGAACCTGTGAGTTTATGAAGCGTTTCTGCTTGAATTTCTTTGTAGGATGTCAGAAAAGCCTCCCAGAGCTGCTGTTCTGATGTGAACTGCCTCCCGCCCTTATAGATCTTTTGCTTGAGGATGCTCCAAAGGTTCTCAATAGGGTTGAGGTCATGGAAGAATGAGGGGTCAGGCACATAGTGCATAAAAGAGGTATTCTTTGCAGCATGAGGTGCATTGTCATGCATGAAGATGATTTTGCTATGTAAGTCACTGTACTTCTTTTTGTACCATGGAAAAAAGTGGTCAGTCAGAAAATCTGTATATAGTGTATATGTATTGTGTATACACTATATATATTTTCACACCATCAGGGACCCTAAAGGGAACTACCAGCTCTCTCCCCATGATTTTGTCCCATGAAGGTTGCCGGTTCGACTCCCGATTGAGCCAAAATGTCGTTGTGTCCTTGGGCAAGACACTTTACCCTAATTGCTCCCAGGTCGTTGCTGTAAATAAGAAATTGTTCTTAGTCAACTTACCTGGTTAAATAAAGGTTAAATAAATAAAATTTAAAAAAAATTAACAGCTGCTCTCTTAATTCAATTATTTTGTCTGGCAGTAACCTTCCTCATTATGTCTTTATTGGCACAAACCCGTCTGTGCTCTGAATCAGCCACAACTGTCTTCACAGTACGATGCTCACACTTAAGTTCTTGTGAAATATCTAATGTTTTCATACCTTGTCAACGGCATTGCACTATTTGAAGCTTTTCAGGCAGCAGAGAGATCCTTTTTCTTTCCCATATTGCTTGAAAGCTGTGGCCTGGTTAATAATGTGTAACATCCTTCTTCCGTAGTTTTTCTTTAATTGACTTCAGTGGTCCAAAAAGCCCGGAGACACAATACCATCCATGAGTTTGATTGAAAAACAAAATATTTAATGTTTATGACACTTAATTCCAATTTGCATAATAATTTGGAACGCGGTGTAAGGATTATCTGATATTTTTCCTCCAAATATATTTCACCTCATTCGTCTTTGTCTCAGACTTGTGGCCATCGTTTTGTGAAGTTAGCCGGGGCAACGAAGCCACACCAGATGATTGGCCGGTGTTACATCCGCAGTAACGACTTGACCTACGATGAGATGGACTCAACATGGCAGGGCTCTTATGACATCTGCCAAGCTGATGAGAAAACCCCTCTCGGTGAGATGGAGACAATGTGCGGAGTGGGCATGTCCGCTGCCATCACCGACACAGATGTCATCCTGGGTTCCCCTGGCAGCTTTGAGTGGCAAGGTAAAATGGAAACATCGGTGCATCACTCAGGTATTTTCTGTCTGTGTAGCATTAATGTGTGTAATGTTGTGATGGCAAACATTTCAGGCAATGCCCATGTGATCTGGAGGAACCCGAACGGAAATTATGTAACTGAGAGGTGGAGCTTCCCTGCATTTAAAGATGAACGGCACATTTACATAGGTGCAGTATTGCATTGCTTTACCCCAGAAACATTTTGAGTTTTGAATTAAACAGTGTATTCTGTTATGACTAAACATATACTTTTTCAGACATTTAAACCAATTTGTTATGCCAGAGGTCACTCTGAATATCATTCCACTTTTACCCCATTCTGAATAAGCCCTCAGGAGTTGTTAGTTGAAGGTTTAATTGAAGGTATTTAATGGATAATATCTTGTTGTTGGTGGTTGTATTGAAAGTTTATTGTAACAGTATTGAGGGATTGAGGGCAAATGCATCTTCCAAAGAACTTTTCTTATTTTAAATGGACAAAGCTGAACAGGAAAACACTGAACAGGAAACAAACAACCAAGCACAAGAACAACCTTAGGAACAATACTATTAACTCAAACATAAGAAACATTAACTCCATAATAAACTGAAATAAGAACATCCCGTACAGTCGTATGCAAATGTTTAGGCACCCCTGACATTTGGGCACCCTTGTCATTATGTTGATTTGAATACCTGTAACTACCTAGCACTGATTATTTGAAACAGACAATTGGTTGGGTGAGCTTATTGAGTCTTGAACTTCATAGACAGGTGCATCCAATCATGAGAAAAGGTATTTAAATCGTAACTCTTGCCAAACTGCAACTTAATGTATTTTTTGAATGTACAAGAGTCATACTTTCGTTTTAAAGCATAATTAGGATGGATTTCGATTAGGAATGAACGGACTCCATAGGAGGAAATGTCATGAAGTTGTAGTTCCAATGAAAAGCATGATAATTTAGCCACCTTGCTCCTGGCAATATCTATTCAAATAATAACAAGAGGTTTTAATCAATATATCGGTCTAAATAATCTAAACTTAGCTGACGTAAACTCTCGCATGAAATTTTGTAACACTAGCTACAACTACTCACGCGAGACTTCACGTGACCTTTCCACTTTTTGATTTTAGTATTATTTCATATGACGCTCCTTTTTCAACTACAAGGTCAATATTGTTTTTCACTAACGAAAAAAAATAAATTATCCGTGCATTCATATGGAACTAAGCTTTAGTAGCATTCCATGTTTACTCTTCTCCCTGTTACGTTGCATTCAAAGATCGACACTTTTTCACTGGCAAAATGGCAGACAGCAGAAAGGAGGTGAGTTTTACAAAACCTTTCTTTTTAGTGTATTCTGTGCACACAAACAATGTTCTCAATGCTCGAGTTTATGTGTACAGACCCTGGTGATACATCGAGCAACGTTTCATGTTGTGTCAAGCATTCTTAGTGTTTTAAAAATAGCAGTTTTGATGCCGTCATAGTAGTGCTCCTATCCCTCCCATCCTTAAGGCCATTTGACTGAAACCAAAAATAAGGAACATTTTAAAAGTGGCGTTTCTGTCCAAATTATGCTTTTAAACTAAAGTTTGATTCGAGTACATAAAAAAAGACATTAGGTTGCAATTTGGTGAGAGTTATGCTTTAAGGTGGCCAATTGCAAGTTGTTGTTCTCTTTTACTCTCCTCTGAAGAGTGGCAACATGGGGGCCTCAAAACAACTCTCAAATGACCAGAAAAAAAAGATTGTTCAACATTATGGTTTAGGGGAATGCTACAAAAAGCTATTGCAGAGATTTAGGTGTCAGTATCCACTGTGAGGAAAATAGTGAGGAAATGGAAGACCACAGGGACAGTCCTTGTTAAGGACAGAAGTGGCAAGCCCTTGGGCCTAGTAAATTATTGGAGAGGCAAAGTCGAAAGATGGTGAGAACGGTCAAAAACAGCCCATAGACCACCTCCAAAGACCTATAACATCATCTTGCTGCAGATGGTGTCACTGTGCATTGTTCAACTAGTGCAGCAATTAGTAAAACAATTCACTCTGGTATACAGGCATGAAATTTGGCACAGATACTCTCTAAGGGCCACTATTTTGGAAAAAGCTGTTGGCCACTCAAAAATTCAATATGGTGGCCATTTTCCATTGGTATTCAATGCTTATTATATCAATTATTCAAACAGTGATCCAAGTATAACATTTGATACAAAAACTCTCTAAAGGACATATTAATGGAAAAAGATGCTTGTCCCTCAAAAATTCAAGATGGCCGCCATTTTTAAAGATGACCACCGTTCCTGTCGAATATTAATTCAATTGTTCAAATGGTGATGCAAGCATAAAATTAGGCAGAAATACTCTTCAAGGAACACTCTATTGGAAAAAGGAATGTGCCACTCAAAAAGATTTTCAAGATGGTCACAGTTTCCGTCAAATTGTCATAATGTCTGCTTTGTCTCCCTCCTCTCCTTTGACCTGTCTGGCTTAGTTAAACTTGCTCAGGTTTGTTGGAGTATACTCCAAGCCTCTCCACCATGGCAAGGTGCAGTCCACAGAGAGGAAGGGCCACTTTTAGAAAAATGAAAAAATTTAGGATGGAAACCATTTTTCAAGATGGCTGCCATTCCTGTCCTATGTTCATTGCCACTGTTTCCAAATAGTGATACAGAAAATATGCTTGTGATACAGAGATAACATGTCCCTGAGGTGGATGGGAAGCCAGCGAGAATAGTTGGTGTTGTTGTTGGCAAAGAAGTATGGAATCAGCTCACTCAGTGCCTCACAGTAAAGACTAAAATTAGCCTCACGGAATGACCTAATGAGCAAGAAGATCAACAGTTCCATGGAAAGAATCAAGTGCCATTATTGAAACTGTGGACTTTCTTTTGGAGCTTTCACACTACTCTTCGAAGACCAATTTTTCTTTACTGTTATCTGACACCTCTTGGCAGTAATCAGTGTATGCTGCATTCAAGAGCTTGTAGAGACTACATGCTGTTACCTGATGCATTTGACGTGTTCTGGTGACACTGTCAACTGACAAAAATGAATCTGCAGTGCCAGACGAAGCCACTCCAGCTTCAACTAAGGCACCTGTCTATCCACTACCCTGAAGAAGAGTGCAAAGGGACTTGAGTGCTGCCATTTCAATATGGAGACCCCCAAACATGACAAGATATTTTCTTCTCCATATTGCTCTGGCCAGTGCCACTGCACTTACTTTGAAAGAGCATATATTGGCTGGTCAGCTGTGATGACGGGTACTTGACCTGGGTTAAGGTATGCCACTATATCCTGCACTTTCTCCATCACAAGCTTGATGGTAGAAACAGAATGGGCTTGGTGTCTGAGGAGTGGCAACAGTGATGTGATGCTTACATTAAATTCTGTCCTCCTCATTAATGAAGCACAATGTGCTGACCAGGTAAGGTTCACTGCATCATCAATTTCTTCCACAACTGTTACTTTCTCTAGCCACTTGTACTCAAGGGCAAGTTGTGGCCTGAAAAAATTAGTGTCAGGGTTTGGCATTGGGATATTTGGTGGTAAATGATTATTCATCTTGAAAAAAGCAGGGTGTTCCTTTGTCGGATGCTGAAATACAGAGGCACTGGTGCCATGGAATGATGTTATAGTAGTTGTTGCAGAAGGATTGTGGTCAATGTTGTCCATGACAGCAGTAGTGAACAACCCTTTCTGTAGCACCGGTGGACAGACCACACCCTCCAACATACTTGCTTACTGTAGCATCTCCCAGTTGATCTCCAGCACCCGGTCATATGAGATACTCATGCCATGTTCATGCAGCAATTTAACCAGGCTTCTCTTCCTGGTTGTGGCAAACATAGACTTACCAATGTATACTGGGATTGGAGTTTATCTTTGGAATGTCTGTGGGTAGCTGCTCCCGCTTTGTACCGGGAGAAGCAGTTGTACTGCAACAGTTGCGCAATAGCCTGAGCAGTCTGTGAAGTGCCAAATCTCAGATGCGATTTGATGTCGGCTCCATGTTCTACCAAACAAACAAATTGCAGGAGAGATGGGGGGATGGCCTCTTTGATACATCCCTCATGGAATGTTCCATCAAATCTGGAATGATGATCCAGAATATGCCTTCTCAGGATTTTTGCAGCCTTGGCCATGATAAGTTCTTCTGAGTCTTCAGTCACTTGAGAGAGAGCTAAGTCAACCACTTTCTGAAATGCTTGGAGCACATCTCTGCCCTGTTTGTGAGACGTGAATTCAGGGATCTCATCTAACAGCTTTTCCTTTAGTCTAGTAGAGTTAACTATAGGGGAATGTACACCCAGTTGATCTAGATGCTGCCGGTACAGGCTGCAGGCGGAAGGTCGGACCGTCAGAATTGAGACTGGTTTCAACAATATAGGTAACCAATTCAGAAAGAGCCATAGGAAAGATGGCTGATTGAACCGTTTCACTCTGTGACTCTTTCGTAGCCTTCTGGCACAAAGTAACTTTGTGTTGTTGAACCGAAGTCAACAATTGTAGTGATACTTCACTTGGTTCCTTCTCAAGTAGCTTTTATACCACCACCTTCATCCAGTTGTTCCAGGTCCAGGGTCACTGGCATTTTGTTGATCTTGTGAAAGAGTGGAATGTTGGTGCCAAGCATTTTATAGCCATCATGTTGAGAAACATAATGGGTAGGTGGTGATTGGAGGGGTTCCTTTGTGTCTGTATGACAAAGACAATATTTCATCCAATCAGTTGGCCTCTTGGCTGACATGGGATTTTCATTTGCCATTTTGGGGGTTTGTTGTCTGATTAAGGCCGAGGGGTTATCCTTTTACCACCCAAGCATAGACATAATACAAATTCAGGTATGGGATACAACTAGGTTTGGGTCACCTACACCTAGCCCGATCATTCATCCAGTGCCATTTAAGTCCTGTGTGATCTGTACACCTTCCAGGTAAGCATACATGAACAAGTCATGTATTGCCCCTCTTACCCTTGGCTCAGCTCTCCCGCGCTGGCACAACCTGTCAATTCAGGTGCGGCTATCTAACTACATCTATTACTAGCTAATTGATGAGGGGCTGTTAGACAGCATTTGGAACTCTAAACTTAGCTATACTATTACTACTAGTCAAGAACTACAGTGTCAGTAAAACTAGATCAGCTGACACTGAACCCCATGCTGAGTTCCACAGTAGTGACGTCACCAGTGTGCCCTGGTTGTGTAATGACGTTCACTCTATTAAACAAAACCTTCCTTAACACATTAAATTGAGCTCTGACAGAAATGGTGGCCTTCTTGAAAATGGTTGCCATCTTGAATTTTTGAGTGGCACACACCTTTTTCCATGAGAATGTTCCTTGAAGTATATTTGTACCAAATTTGATTATAGCATCACCATTTGAAAAACTGATGTAAAGATTCAAGAGAAATGGTGTCAATCTTGAAAAAATGGCCGCCATGTTGAATTTTTGGGTGGCTTATGCCATTTTCCCAAAAAGTGACCCTTAGAGAGTATCTGTGCCAAATTTCATGCTTGTATACCAATTTGAATGATTCTGTTGAAATATGCCTTTTCTGCACACATACCACAAACAGAGTCGCTTGAGGTATACAAATGCACATTTGGACAAGCCAGCTTAATTTTGGAAGAAGGTGCTGTGGACTGATTAAACAAAGATGTAGTTATTTGGTTATAACATGGGGCATTATGCATGGCGGCAAAAGAACACAGCGTTCCAAGACAACTACAAAGAGTTGCTACAAAGAGTTAAATTGGGTGGAGGTTCCATCATGCTGTGGGGCTGTGTGGCAAGTGCTAGTATTGGGAATCTTGTTAAAGTTGAGGGTTGCATGGATTCCACACAATATCAGCAGATACTTGTGAATAATGTAGAGGAATCAGTCACAAAGTTGAAGTTATGCTGGGGCTAGATATTTCAACAAGACAACGACCCAAAACACTGCTCAAAATCTACTCTGGCATTTATGCAGAGGAACAAGTACAATGTTCTTGAATGGCCATCCCAGTCCCCAGACCTGAATATCATTGAAAATCAGTGGGGTGATTTGAAGCGGGCTGTCAATGCTCGGCAACCATAACAACTAACTGAAATGGAGATGTTTTGTGAGGAGGAATGGTCCAAAATTCCTCCATCCAGAATCCAGACACTCATTATAGGCTATAGGAATCAAAGAGAGGCTGATATTTCTGCTAAAGGAAGCTCAACTAAATATTGATGTGATATTTCTGTTGGGGTGCCCATATTTATGCACCTGTCTAATTTCATTTTGATGCATATTGCACATTTTCTGTTTATCCAATAAACATAATTTCACTACTGAAATATTACTGTGTCCTTCAGTTATTTCATAGATCAAAATGAAATTGCTGATCCAAACACCTTATTATTTATAGATGAAAGTCATGAAAATTGTCAGGGGTGCCTAAACTTTTACATACGACTGTACCTGAAAAGGAAAACAAGAACCACAAAAAACACACAGACTGAACTAATTACTGAACTAACGAGGGAAGGGCCTGCAGCTGGGGACTAATGAACAAAACCGATTGGATGACTTAAAACATGTGACAAGGTCAGGTGAACTAAAGGCGGGAACTAAATCAAAACAAAACACACAAAGGAGAAACTACTAAGACATGAAACACAGATCTAAACACACAGACACTGGGGACAGTGTGACATTCGTAACATAAAGCATGTTGTTGGTGGTTGTTTTGAAGGGTTATAACATATAAAGCATGTTGTTGGTGGTTGTTTTGAAGGGTTATAACATATAAAGCATGTTGTTGGTGGTTGTTTTGAAGGGTTATAACATATAAAGCATGTTGTTGGTGGTTGTTTTGAAGGTCTATAACATATAAAG
>JACXGM010008959.1:15900-28307 GCA_016801145.1 Umbra pygmaea | reverse complement strand
TATATATATATATATATATATATATATATATATATATATATATATATATATATATATATATATATATATATATGTATATGTATACACTGGTGCTAAAAGGTTTGGATTAATCCAGGACTTTGCATGTGTTTTGATAGAAATTGATAACTTTATTCACCAAGGTGCCATTACATTGATGAGTATTGATAGTCAAAACATGATCTGAACATAATTTGTTTTCCAAAATAATTGCATGTAACCACAAGGATACTTCCAGCAATGATAGACATTTGCAACACTGGTATTGTCTGGGAAATATACTAATTTAATGCCACCTTGGTGAATTAAGGTACGTTTTTCAATCTAAAACATGCACATTTCTGGGAGACCCGAATATAACGAATGCCAGCGTATTAGGAAAAAAACATATTCCGATATTATCTAGTTTAAGATCTATGTATTTCTTGATTACATTTACATTGAACCACAGCTTTTCAAAGTTCAAGTTACTAGATGAGTAATTATTGTTGAGTTATTGCACCTCCTTGCAAAGGTGAAACCCCAATCAACACCTTATTTACACTATGAGAGCCGGTGAAGCCAAACACAACATAAGGTATTCCTCCATTAGTGTAAGAAACAGACCTTCTCTTTCTGCACAATGATTGTGTCTCATTCTTCTCTCTCCAATCCTCATTTCAGAGATTAGGAGTAGGACACAAGTTCAATATGCTTAGAGACAGTGTTAAACCCATAGAAATAGAATGGATAGAAAGGCCATTGAACTGCTTGGCGTGGTCATTCGATTAGTACACAACAGAATGACGATTGTTGTTAGTTGTCATGGTGACAAAATGGGAATTGGTTTAATGCGGAAGTAGGCTGCAAGATCTTTGCAATGGTACACATAAAAATGGCTGCCATTCTGACCCTTCTGCTACATTGATTTGAATTGGAATAGCCTTTCTATACATTCCATTTCTATGGTTGAACCCTCTACTTAAAGACAGAATGTTAGCCTACCTACAGTAAACAACCTGTTGGTTTTGATGACCTCATGGTTTATGGCGCACACTGTAATATCAGCAACATCACTTTTTCCAAGGTGTACAGTGAACTGGGCAAAAAGCTCACCATGATGGTCAGATTGTGAGACACTCAAAGGCAAACTGTGTCAACAGCACTTGCACATTTTCCACCCCAGAGCTTGGTGTTGCTGCACATGTCATCTGCCCTCATCATTGTCCTATTGGGCTTATCACACATGCAGGAAACAAAGGTGATTTGCTCAGCAACAGCTTGATGTGTCTAAGCCATCAGCTGTTGATGGTCCCACAGGTTTTAAGATACAGATCTGTACTGCTGGAGACATTTTGAGTTCCAACGGGCATGGTGTTCTCTCACATTGTAGTCTGATGCATCGCTGACTGGATGGGGAGGATCGTGTCAGCGCCAGGCGATTGGTGGAGTTCGCAAAGTGTCAGCTGGTGAAGCGTTTCCCTCAGGGAACAAGACAGCTCCAACATGCATAATAGCACTCGCTTGGCAATCATACTATTATTTAGTTGGTCTTGTATTCCAAGTGATGTGTTCGTAACATTAACTACATGTAATGTTGCTTTTGTTGGGAACCCTGTTATTTTTAACTGCCTGCTGATTCTTGGACTGGCTGAATGTGGTAGTTACAGGTGACATGTTGTTGACATTCTGATTTTATGTTGCATTCTACAGGACTCAGTTCCGGCCAGCAAGCAAGATCTGGACTTATTTTGATATATGTTAGGTCTGTCTAGGAATACATTTTGTCAACGCTTCGCTTCATCCTAAACCAATATGAGTAGAAATCTCATGTTGAGTTTAAGCTCCACAATATACTGCAGAAGTTACCTGAGTTCTGTAACGCTGGTTCTATGATTGGATTTGAGCCCATATGACATTGTCAGCTGAAGACATTAGGGAGAGTGACGTCTTCCTTATATATGGGCTGTGATACTCCCATTGGTTTACAATGCATGCAAACATTTAAATTCTTTCAGGCTATTGGCAGACATAGCAGCCGTGGGTAAACAAAATGAGCAGCGCTCCGCTATGGGGATTCACTCCACTAATAGAACTGGAGTTACTAATTGTATGTTGTTCTAAATATGAGTGTCTGCTAACTAACTAAAATGGATTTGTAATGTTTATATGTATAAGTAAACAATAAGTGTCTCTTTGGGATAACTTCCTCCTAAAAAACAAAGGAAGCCTGCACTGTAGAAAATATCATTGAAAAAACAGTAAAATATACTGGTCATTTGTTGCCAGTACTTTCTCAATGTCTACAGACATTTCCTTCAAAACAATAACAGAAAATACTTTATAAACACAGTAGATGTCCATTACAAAGTACCGGTAATATCAGATCTGTGTGTTAACAGATATTTACTGTGTTCACAAAGTATTTTCTGTTATTCTCTTGAAAGAAATGTAAGTAAGCTAATAGAAGACTTTTTACAGTTTTTATACAGAACATTTTTTACAGTGTTCGGACTCCTTGAACGTGAGGCAAGCATTATTATATCTCTGCTATATGACTAATATCAGGCTACTCATATTATTACACATTTGCATTTTAATTTCAGAAAATTGCAATATCTATGCAGAACCAGTGTAATTGTGATTTTCACAGGATTTCTTAACTGCCAGTGTTGTAATTGGTTGTGACATTCTCTGCAATTTATGTATGGACCACAATAAGGTTTACACACATCTTCCCTCATATCCAGAGTCAATTGAAAACCTATTGAGGATAATGTTCTCATAATTCATCAACAGCTTCTTTCCACTACATGCAGGAGACATCCCATGTGCAGCAACTTTAGCATGTGTTTATTAAGGTGAAATTGGTTTTATTTTACATTTGAGTCATTTAGTGGATAGTGTTATCCAAAGGGCCTTTTAAAAGCAATTACAGTTAATGTCTTTACCAATGGCACATCAACAGATTTTTTCAATTTGTTGGTCCAGATATTTTAACCAGCATCCTCAATGTTGCTGGCCCAATATTTATAGAATTGAGGCTATACTACTGCAGGTTTAATAGTATCAGAAAGAAAGCTTCAAAGTTGAACTAACAACATTTTAACAAAATGCTATTTTATTTGAATATGTTGAAATAGAAGAAATTATTTGGTGCACTTTATAAAAAGGATCCATACCTTCAAAAAGTGTTCTCAAAACCACGAGTCTACATCATCCCCCAACATTCTAGCAGCATTTATTTATACTGCCAACAATGCCATATTAATCCACATTTTTATTCATATTTATTTAACCAGGTAGGTTTACTGAGACAACTTTTCATTCGCAGCAACGACCGAGGTAGGTCACAAAATATTTACAGGAAAGTACAGGAAACAAGGAAAGCAATTAAATACCAAAAAGAAAGCAACACAATCAGTTAAAACAAACACTGTTAGTAATAACATTTGCTTAAGTATGCCTGAAAAGCACCAGTTTCTCCAAATTAAAAGTACATTGTAATTAATTCCATATGTCAGGGGCATAGGAACTAAAAGCAGCTCTACCCAGTTCAGAAAAGATCTTAGGGATCTCCCGCCATAGCCATCACTGAGCTTGGGTCTGGTAGCCAGTCCATCTGAGAGATAAAAATGTATTAATAAAATGTTTGTGCAAAAGAGCTTTACAAAGAGAAAAAGAGTGCAAAATGTATTTCTCTATATTTTAAAGACAGTAATTGCATTTTCTGATAAAGGATGAATCAGGATATCATGGAATTCCAGGTCACATAGAACTTATTTATAGAACCTAATTTAAAGCTGGTTTTGGAGCATGAAAAATATATTTGTTTATTATTGTCTGTTTGCTTCACATCTCAGAGTAAGTGAAAATGGTGTCAGTTCTGGGGGGATCCATGTGGCGTAGTGGGCCAGGTCGCTGCCTTGCAGTACACACTACACCATGATAGTCACTTGTTCAAGGCTGACTATTGCTTCTTCAACTTTGCCCGGGCATTCAGCACGAGGCAGCGCAAAATGGCAAAGCACTGCCCGGTATTTGGGATAAATAAGTTAGATTATCTACCATGCCACGTTGCTCTCCAGCGACCCCATGTGTGCTGATCGGGTGCCTGTAAATTAAATTGCAGAATTATAGTTGTTGAATATAATCATCCTGTGCGTCATCTGACTAAAGGCTTTCGTGTTGAATGAGCTGTGTGAAAAGAATTGTGTGGTTTGGTGGCATGGGGTTGGAACAGAGGTTAAATTGGGCCAGAGCGCACCAGAGCGCAGCTCCACCTCCTCAGGTCCACAACACAACCTGCTGGAGCTCAGCTCTGTCTCCTTCAGCCAGAGGTGGCAGGTAACGAAGTACAACGACTTCGATACTGTAATGACTTTGAACTACTACTGTAGTTTTTCAAAGGATCTGTACTTTACTTAAGTATTTCTTTTATGTACAACTTTTTACCTTTACTCCCTACATTGTGAAGGAAAAATCTGTAGGCTACTTTTTACTCTCTGCATTTTCAAAACAGACTTGTTTCTTACTCTGTCCAGTCAGCTGTTAACTGTGCAGAATTACTATTAAATTTATGTACATAGTGTTTTTTCACTAATTTTCACCCTTGGTGACATGCCGATATGGATATCACCTGACAATTTTTCAAGGTTGACATGCATTCCACAATAATTAACTAAACATTAAATATACATTTTAGTATTTCTTTTGGCCCTATATGACAACATGAATGAAAAGCAATATCTCAATAATGGATTTTATTTATTCATCTTGTAGAAAAGGGTCTTCTGAATCCAAACCTAGACAGCACTTCTGTAAAACAAATTATGACCATTTCAGAGGCCAAAATATCAGCATAGTGCCTGGTGGACTATAACCCCCTGAGCCCTAGTGGGGTTAATATTGAAGTACATAAAAATCGGTTTAACTTTATTTGAATAGTCAAGCTTACCATCTGTAGATGCTTTACAGGTACAATATGTATACTACAAAAAAATGCTAAAAATGTATTCAGTGATTGCTAAGGTTAAAACTAGGATTAGGATTAGAATAAGGGTTAAGGTAAGGGTTACGGAAAATGTAATGGTCAGGGTTAAAATAATGTTTAAGGTTTGAGTAACTGTTGTAGATAATTAATTGAAATGTTACAGTTACAGGGCTTGATAATAACTTTATTGGCCACTTGTCCTTCGGACAAGTAAATCAAATATTTACTTGTCCAATAGCAAAAACTACTTGTCCGAAGCAGACATAGTTTTTTTTTAACATGAATGTCTGTATTTCTGGGAAACAAGCAATATGCCTATTACACATTTTTCCTCAGTGTCATGTTGAAACCATGGAATGTAAGCTAAAAAAGTATATTTTAACTTTTCCCTTTCAGGAAGGGATTTTTGCAATGGCACCAAGTTCATTGGCCAGGGCATTAAGTGCCATCTAGAAAATTACCGAACTCATTTGCTCTTTAAAGCAGCAATTCAATTCAACGTGAAGTGCCATCACATTTACAACAGGGCCTAAAAAACCAAAATTTTGGTCACTGGCAACAAGTACTACTACAGTCATTCAGACTATTTAGGCAAAATGTTTGACAACATTCTCTCGCATAATTGATGTATTCCCAGTTAGAAATAACATGGTTTACTGCTACATCTGTTTTTACTTCTGTGACCGAGACATAAGATTTGAAATAAAAGTTTTGGCTACCGCTTAAAAGTTGCCGTCTCAAGCAGTTGCAGTTCAAATCGTAACCAGGCTGGGAAATTAACTTAGCCACTGTTCTACCAATTCAAAAAGAAAACGCAATTGCATCTTCTATATTGCTTCAATATATCAAATTCATCATTAATAAATCTTATTAGGCAAATTACAAAAAAATACATTGTGTGAAGTCAAGTCTGTGAGATGAATGATTTTCAGATGATTGACAAATTGTGTTAATCAGTGTATTGGATGTCCTTATCTGGCTACTTTTAGACGTCCAATAGTAGGTAATTTCAAACTTGAGAGGTGTAGCCTAAAACTTTACTGTTGTAACCTATTCCACAATATTTATTTAATCAGCAGTTCATTTTACATTTGTTTTAATTAGCTCCCATAAAATTGCAAGCAGATGCTTCTTCAGCAATGAAACCAAACATGATACTAACATGATATATAATAAGAAAACATATTAAGTAGGATAGGCTACTTGAGTTAGAATCAGTTGTTAATCCACTAAATTTGCAATTGAGAACTTCGACACTACCGTTACATTTGTGTGTGCATGCGTGTTTAATATTCTCTGGTCAAACGAGAATGCTATGGGATCAAATAAGGGCCAATAATATTTTGTGAATGTGTAAAAATGTTCTGCATCTGTAGAAATATTTTGTGAATGTGTAAAAAAGTCTTGCATCTGAAGAAATATTTTGTGAATGTGTAAAAAAGTTTTGTATCTGTAGAAATATTTTGTGATTGTGTAAAAAAGTTTTGCATCTGTAGAAATATTTTGTGAATGTCTGCAAATGTTTTGTGACTCACTGGAGTTACAAATCCCAAGTTACGAGTTGCAAAATTTTTACTGCGTCAAAACAGGGCCAAAACGCAATCCAATCAGCTCGTTGCTTATTGAGTAGCCAATCAGAACGCTGCCCACCGAGCAACCATTTCAATCGTTAATGTAGCTAGCATTACACAGGATGTTCAGGATGTGCCACATGATGTAAAGCTATTGAACTAATAACTTTGAGGTATGTCATTGATAGACAGTCCCTAACCAGTGCTCGAAGTGGGGCGGCACTTCTACATCTTACTCTTAAGCGTACCTGCACTTTTTCTTGCGTACCACCAGGTAGCCGGTACTCAATCACACAGACAGAAAAAGCGTCAGTGTCAGGAAGATTGGTAATGATTCTAACGTTACATAGAGTACACTACCCAGAGGGAACTACGTGACTTCAGATCTCTTGACGAATAACGTAAAGGTAAGCAGTCGGCCCACACTATCACAAATTCGCTTCTTCACGGACGCTAGTTCAAAAAAGCTGTCTGATGCTGTTCTGATGCATGCGCCTGCCGCCTGACAGTAACAGATTTTTCACTGCTGAAATCCAAGAAACTAAAAAGTTTCTCCAAAAATAAGTGTTTTTTGTAAGTCATTATGTTAGCCTGGCTTCAGAAAGGTACTAAAAGAATGTGTGTTCCAGAGCCAGACACCGTCAACAGAAACATCAGGTACGATTCATTAGCTTCAAACTAACATTAATTAAAACCCTTCACAGTCTCCCGACGTTCGCGAATATTTTGGGACACCGTACATGCTTGGTACTGTTGGAAAGAAGAAGATCAGACGAAGAGAATGTGTGGTGGCTCATCCCTGTGGGTTAAACACAGCCAGAGCTATAGCACCTCAAAGTTGGTCATGTTTTTTAGACGGTAGCCTTTTTTACTAAACACATTACAGACAGGATGTAAAAATAGCTGGGATTTCAAAAACGTATAGAAATTTAGTAAGAAATGGGTGCAGCATTTTAATGTTGACTTGGTTGTATGGCCTCCAAACTTTGCAAACTGGTCCACGAGCCCTGGGGGCTTGACAATATGCCTTATTCATCATGGTTTACAGGCTTTACCACATAATAATATATATATATAACAAATAATTTTTACAAATAATATATATATATATATACACATATGTTTTTTAGTTTTTATGGGATAAATATTTAATAAAACAAAATTCAATAACCCAGGATGTTGGTTTTCATTCATCCATGTTTTACCCATGGGTCTGCTCAAGAGTCAAAAACCATGAGTCAAAAACCATAAAGCACTTCACTATAGGTCAAAGTATAAACTTTCTATTGGCAAAAAGATCAACTTTGTGCCAGGCAGACCTAAAACTCCTTAGACCTTGAAGGTTGACTGATTAATGAGGAGTCTGCAGCTACCAACCTTAACATTACCTTAGTCAATGACACTGATGTCAAATGTGAGTAACGAAACACATGCATGGCCTGACTGTTGGTCAAGGGACATACACACACGACTTGTTTAAATAAATACATTTACCTACATTGTTATAAATAACAATAAATTGTTGTTGTACCAGCAATATCTCAAAGTTTTGATTTTCACTGGAGAAATCTCAAATGTCATAACCATTGACCAATGCAAGAGAGTACTGGCACCTTTTTTTCCGCACTTCAAGCACTGTCCCTAACCATAAGCAGACAACTGTGTACTTTGTCCGATACACCAGGATATAGTGTGGCTGAGTCCGGAAAAACAGGACTGATCTTTTCTCTTGCTTGTCCTAAGTTCTATGATTTTCCTTACACATTAATACTGGAAAGAGATTTTGAATGATGACCATTCACTGTAGATAAGGGCTCCCCCTCCCTAAAAAAGCCAATTTAACCACTGGGTTGGAACCATATGAGCGCTCTTCACCATACCACATCTATCGAGGAGGGGGTTGCGTTGCTGACGACATAACCGGGTTAATGGGTAAAAATTGGACAAGAACAATTTGAAGGGGAGAAGATGGAGGAAAAATAATAATAATTAAAAAATGTTGTCAGTTCCACTCACAGGGTGAGCATCCGGTTTGGCAAATTGACGCAAATTCTGAAGTGCCTTAAACCTGCATTCTATCTGAATTACAGCTGAGGGTGATACGCCTGGTTACAAAAGAGCTCGATTTCTGTAATAGTCTATGAGAATGAGAGACACGTCTCACTTGATTTATTACCTCAGTAAACATTTTCATAATGAGTATATGGTCTCAATCCCTAGATTTAAGCCTTCTGCAATATATAATAATGTTCATTGTTTGAATTATGGTCTTGTTGATTTTAAAATCGGCGATAAAACAAAGGGGCGTGGCTATGGCATTCGGTTGTATGACAAGACACTCAAAGAAGTTGGCAGTTCAGTTGTTCAAATTATGAATATTTTTTTGTATTCCCTGAAGGAAATGCCTGCCATAACGATGAAAAATACAGTTAGGTTTAATGCTAACTGCAATAAGATTTTGATTCTATTTAGATTGAGCATGTAATATGCATATCCGGACTAAAATGGGGGGCCTAAAAAATAGTTCTGCAATGACGAAATTCACAGACTTTAAATCATCAGCCCATCGGTAGGCTTTGAAACATTTCTTTGTGCAATGGAACTCATTAGTACTTTTTAGTTGAATTAAAGTTAAGTGAAATTAATCTGGTAATCTATAGTGGATAACAAAATAAATATTAAATGACTGTTTAAATAAAAGTAATGGTCATTCCCTCATTCACAAGTATATTAAGCATGTGTCAAACCGAATTTGTCGGTTATTGTTCTTCTGTATACAAGTTCCAGGTATACTATATGTAAACTCCTACTTAGACAATTGCTATTATTCCGCCGTTCTCGGCAAGTGTTATGTACATAGTTTGTAGAATAGTTAATTGTTTTCCACCTATAATTTGCCTTTATTTTGGGCTTCACTGTGACCCTTGTTCCCTATTGCGCCAGCTTGTCTCTTCATTGCTAAATACTATTAAACATTCCAGAACATTACCTACCGCTCTTGCTTCCTGCCTTACTTCATGCATTACAGTAATCCTTTTTTTCAATTCAAAATGTTGATCAGACTATCAATGTCTGTTTCAACCTCTTCAAGTAGGTGCAACATATGGGACTTTAGTTCCCTTTTAGTACATTTACAGCATAAAGAACTAAAGTAGTTCAGTTTAGTTTCAAGAATTACTTTTCCAGCAAACTGTTTTGTAAATACAATTCTGTAAAATAATGTGTTTTTTTCAGTAAGCATTATGGTTAGAAATGGTGGACAGGTGGATACACATCTCACTCTCATGCACTCTCACTCTTTATACACAATTTGTAGGCAATTTGTGAATGTCTGTTGCTTAACCTTTACCTATGTGATGCCAAACCTTAACGCTAACTTTAACATCAGAAACATGTCTGACTTTAACCCTGTCCTTAAGCCTAAGTGTTGAAATGTAATTTGTAAGTGGTAATTTGTGACTGCTTTTAACCTCTACAATGGAATTCCTCTAAATGTATCCGGATCATGTGATTCTGCAAGATAATAGACAGTATTTCATTAAAGACTAACAAAAATGGTAAAGATGCAATGTAATATAACTGGAGATATGTTGCCACAGAATTCACAAAAGCAAGATGTCTCCCGGATGGAGTGTGAGTGACCGATCTTGGAACTGAATTTTTAGAAACATGCAGTGTTGAGTATGGGCATCATCTTAGTGTCAAATATAGATCATTTGCTTACTGAGATCAAACATTTCTGGAGAGGTGGATCCCTATTATTTAGTATTTAGAGAAAGTAGATAAGGTTGTTTTAATGTTGTTATTATTCCTCTTTGTTGCCAGTGAGACATAGTGAGTCATTTTTACCCAATTAAGGGAAACACTGAGTGTTGAAAGAAAATACTTCTCAGATTGTTCTGACAATTTTCTGGACAGAACACAAGGTTAAGAAACTAATGGAATCAGGATAAAAAGGTGGTACAGTGTTATAATTTGTTTCAATGGATCTAGTGTATTACTGAAAGCACAGTTGAAGAATTGCATGCTAAATGGTTGTTTATTACATTTTTAACATGTTGTCCCTTTGTCTGCTTGTAGAGTGTGCATTTTGCTGGCATTTACCAACCATGGCAACAGTGCCTGCCAACCTGGCAAAATAGCAGGCTTTCTGTAGCATAATTACAACTTTGTCACATGAAATTGGGAATGCTGCAGTGTTTTCATTTAGTCAAGAAGGCAAAATTTGTGTTCAACATGTCAGTGAACTGGTGCTTAAGGTAGCATATTTCACATACAAGGCAGAATATAAATGTAAACAAGGCTAAGACAGTAGCATATAATAAAAGCCTGTTACAACAATGTGGAAGATAGAAAAGAGACTATAATATTAGGAAAACTTTTAAAATTATATGAATTATCGGTTCAGGCTGCCCTTGGAAATGTCTGTGTAAATTTAGAAAAAAGATACTGTAGAAATCCCCAAAATTTGTAGAAAAAGCATATGTGTACTTTCAAAAAGCACTGTTTTACATGATCAGTAGATAGCTGTCATAATCACAGAAAATGTATTGACAATATCATAAAGTAAGCTGCCAGAAGAAACAAACTGGAAATCAGTGTGAACATTTGTTACAGAATCAAACTAAACATATCCGGTTGACAAAAATGGCTTGACTATTTATAGTTTTTCTTAAAATACTGCAGTGTAACTAATGTAGTAGTCCTGAAAGTGCAAACTCCACCAACCCAGCTAGTGGTACAGTACATCAATCTTAAACTTTGTCATGTCATGAAGTCCACCCGATTGGTACTCAATTCAAGCATAAACCACTGAATGCATTGAGACAATTTACACAATATCTAATTTAAACATCAGACATCTTTAAAGCACTAAAATAGATGTCAGCATATCAAGGTTATCTCTTAAGACACCATATCAAGTGAAATCAACAAGACAGCATAACAAAGAATAAGCATTTAATCTGCAAAGTAAGCAATCTTCAAAGAGATCTAAAAATATTGCGAGTATATAAAGACCCCCAAACACGGCCCAGTAAAACATTGCCAGATCTACTGTAATACTTCTTTATGTGGTAAAAGACAAGGAATACTATGGTAACAAAAACACAGTTTGAAAGTGGGTTACAGAGCAATACAATAGTTCATTTACAAGGTTTATAAGAATAATCTTTCTTGCCCTCTTTAATAGCCTACTTGTGTCATATTAATAGCTACTGGTCTAAAGAGCTCTTAGCTCAACTGTTCAAAGCGTTGGCATTTCATAAAGAACCTTTAATCACACCTCAAGCATCAGTGTGCTGCCCCAAGGGCCTCCATTACCAGCTCATGATATACATTATATATTCACATCAGTCCACTTTGCCGCAAGCTGTAAAAGTTAGTTACTCCTAAGGGATGGTCAGTTGTGCTCCAAGGCTATTATGTACTTCTGGAATATGTAGAATACGAAACCTGTGTCCAAGTAATTAGTATCTACTGTGAGAACGTAAGATCCCCTAACAATGATTTCTACCTGTACATGCAGTTGTTTGACATGGTCTATTAAATCCAGGCATCGTTACTTAATAACAAGTATTGGTTTACCCGTAATCACTGATAAAAGGACAAATATGCAAATTAACTACAGATGTGTCTAAAAAAAATTAATACATTTGTGACACATTTATCACCCATTTTCCGGTGAATAGAGAGACCGAGAAATAATGGAAGATTCACCGCAGGGAGGGAATATATTGAGATCTGTTGGTATGCTGGCTATAATTTATAGAGTCACAGACTGTAGAGGGAATATATTGAGATCTGTTGGTATGCTGGCTATAATTTATAGAGTCACAGACTGTAGA
>JACXGM010008959.1:0-15800 GCA_016801145.1 Umbra pygmaea | reverse complement strand
TCACATGCTCAGGGTGGCTGTCGAGCAGGCAGCCAATACAGGCAGCCAACACGTTAGTTGCAGACAGTTTATTGAGACTATTTATGTGCCAGATCTTAGTGAGTGAAGAATATGCACTGGGTGAGCCTCAAAGGTTCAATTACCCACGACTGGTGATGTTTGGGATCTGGGAATCCCACAGCTAGCCACAGAGATGAAGGTTGATGGTGTATTGAAAGAGTGGCTTTGAAAATATTTTTTTTTTAGATTTAAGGTGATTTTTTTGTTTTTAAGTGGGTCACGTCTTTATGGGCAACTATATTAGACTTGCTTTTGAAACTGTCCAAGCAAGATGTTTATCAAAGTTTCATTGCAGTCAGTTTATACTGATGTTAATGTAGTTAACACTAACGAAACGTAAAACACCAAGAACTGGGTGACTGGGAATCATTTGCATCTTTATGTAACTGTAATGAAGTTAATAAAAACATGTTAAAAACAACATGATAATGTCCTGGGAATTATGCCATATGATTCTGTAGTTGTTACCTGGTCAGAGAATCAGATAACATGGAATAATTCAGCATTCTGGGCCACTGCCCATGCACACCACAGCAGCGTGGGACACTTTGCATATCCTTGTTTTTGCATGCTGCCTTACTACAGCAGATTAATCTTTTCTATCACTCCTACATCCTCACATCCTTCCCTCAGGAAAACCCACATTTGGCCCTCTACTCCAGGCTGCCTGCCCCATCAACCTCAGTCAGTTCTCCACAATGCTATCAGCCCATTATTCAGAGTTACTGGCCTCCATTACTGCTCCATTATAAGAGCCATTAACCCCTACTTCTCCTCAATGTGACCCTTCATCATTCATCCTTCAGTATAACTGTACTTCATTTCAAGTCTGCACCAACCTTACAGTATAACACCCAAAAAGGAAAAATATGAACATAGATATAACATGACAAAGCCAACAAGATAGGCTTATCTAAATGGTTTGAAATGGCAATACTCTGTCCTGTAATACCCACAATTTTTTTACATCAAATCCACTAAAGAAATGCAGGCGTGGCATATATTTTCCTCTCGCTGTGCTTGTTTAATGCTGATAAATATATGCTGTCATTTATCATTATTTAATGAGCTTGATTATTAATTTATGTACTTCTGAGATTAGCTTTCTCCCACTGCGTAAACTCAATTAGCCATCTATAAATATTGGTTGTCCAATATGGAATATGCTGTCTCAAACTGAAAATCGCTTTCCCTCCAGCAGTGAATAGCTGAGGTTGAGATATTGAACTCTGTAGGTGAATTGTGAACTTAGGAATAATTAATGCAATGCTCTTGAAAAATTTCACCAACTCCATCCAAATGTTGGTAAATATTTATCTGGTTCTTCAGATAAAACCAGCCGAAAACAGTATTCATGTAGTCTGCAAAGTAACGGGGTGAGACGCTTAGTAGGTCTGACAGAATCAAACTCACAAGTATCATCGTACAAAGCTGTCTGTAGTCATGCAATCAGTTTCCCAAAGTGTTTGATAAACTACAACTCCATATGGACACATCTGATGAGCCAGATGAAACACACTTCACTGGGAAGGGTGTCATAATCCAAAACAGTACCCTAGCCAACTAGGGTTCTTTGTGTGCTATCCCGCCATTATTACAGCTACAGAGTCCCGGAAGACTACAGACACTAGAGGCTTTCCCTCTTTCTGATGGGGACAGTTCAGTTTATAGCTTTCTGTGCTTGGATGGACCTGTCACATTTTAAGGACCCGGTGACATGAGCCGCGGCCGCCCACAGACACTGCTGGTCTCGTATAACCAGCGCGAGCCTGACAGAGTGAAATCCCATGAGAAATCTGCTGCGTCTACGTAATTGTAACTCTTGTGTAAAGATGATGGGAGAAAGACATGGAAATGTTTACGAAGATCAAAGAGGGTCGTTATGATCCAAAACACGAGCAGGGGAGATTGGGCACTGGGAGGAAGATTATCTTTTGTTTGACACAGAGGTGACCTAAAAGTTAATCCGAAAAATAATGTTAAATGAGTCTCTTTTTTCAGGAAATAAGCAGGATTACAGCATCATTGATTTTGTAATATTCTGCTCCATTTTATGAGGGTTTAAATGGTGTTTTGTCCACAATTTGAACCTAGCACAATTTGTACTCAAGCCTTATATTCAACTGTTCAGACATCCGCATTCCACAATAGGTTAATTAGCTAAGTAAAAATTCCTAATTATTAAATACATCAATTAACATTGAAGAGCCAGAGGAGATATATTTGTCTTAGTTTCTCACACTGGTTGCAAAGTTGTACCTGAGCCTCCTCTCCAATAATATGCATGTGACATTACATTTTAGTCATGTAGCAGACACTCTTGGACTGAAATTCCCCTGAGGTAAAGTGCCTTGCACAGCCGGGAAACGAACCAGCAACCTAACGATTTAAAGTCTGAGCCATCTGACCTCACTGACATTAGTCCCAGAGTGTTTGTCACTGTGCCAAGGTTCTCAAGTGCTGTCTAGTCCAAAATCCAACATACCTGTACATGTAAATGCTTAAACCATTAATATTATATTATTTGAAACTTACACTTGTTGTTAATAAAGAACATTGCAAATTATATTTTATTTGTAATGTTTGACTGGAATATGATGTAGGTGTCTCACCTAATTGTATGAAGATAGATTACCACTGCCTTGCTAAGACAGTCGTCTAATTAACTATCATTTCACATACATGAAATGTTCAGATACAGTTCAGATACAGAAGCAATATTAATGTATTGAAATAGGGTGGTATATTGCCTAGTGGGCAAGATTGTGGGGCCAGTAACCAAATCCTGAGAGTAAATAAAAAGTTATTGCCCCTGAGCAAATGGCTCATGCTGAGAGAATATGCTAATGTTTTTCTATTTACACATTTATTGTAATTTTCAATTGATTTTATTGGTTTCTTGTTCTTGTATTTAAATATAATTTGTTTACCAGTTCAACACTAACAGGTCAGTCCGATATGCATGCAGGAACAAGAGAATATATTCAAATAGCTTGTGAAGTTTCTTAATATTATTTAAATGGTGTTTTTATGATTTCCTGAAAAGTTTAATCTTCGGAGATAAGTATTTTTGCCCAACAGTGACAGTATGCAATTCCCTTAATACGGGGATACGATTCATTTGTGTCACTCAAATATGCCAGTTTGCTACATGCAGAAATGCTATTCCATTAATACAGGAATATGGTTCATTTGTGTCAATCAACTGTTGTAAAGTGGAAACTTTAATTGCACAGGTAATCACTATGACTTTGTTGACTTCTCTGTTATCATACTAATTTTGCTTTTCTTTGTGGGCTAGTACCGTTGTTTTACAGAAATAAATTAAAATAGAACATACTAGCCTTATCAAAGTGTTATGTGGTTACCATAAAAAAAGATTTTCTCAATTTTAGTAGTCTTTATTGATCTAAATTTAAATCAGTGGACAAGCCAGATAAGTGAATGAATAAATAAAATGCATCTTACACTGTTGCCATTCAGTTGCATTGACAAATAAACACAATTTAATAACAAGTTTGTCTAGTAATGTTTAGTTGATGTTGAATACTCATGTACATCTCATTTGAAAATTCATATCATTTCATCGATTTTTTTGCGAGGTTAGAATTACAACATTATGTTGAAATATTATGCTTATATTCATTGTGTATTTTTGATCAAAATATTGGTTAAGTTGAACTAATAGCTGATCAATTATGGAATACTGCACTAGCCTAAAGAGGTTAACTGACAATTGTTGAGAATATTTGGATGGTTTCTTATTCTATATTCTTTTAAACCTATCCCCTAGCTTGCTATTGGTTTAAAGTTTACAGGTCACACATGTACAGAAAAGGAGAGATGTTATTGCATGTACAGTGACAATCTTGTATTGTGCAGAGCAGAATTCAGTTGGTGGTACAGTAATCAAAAATGCTGGGGAACCACTGTTATAGATAGGTGGACAGCACCACCTGGACAGTTCATATTCTTTTTTAAAGACAGTGAAAACAATGTTGAAGGTCTGATGGTCAAGGTATAATGTCAAAATATTTTATACAAAGTTGATCAATGTTTCCTTTGCTGAAAATGTGTTACAATGATGACATAAACATGTGGTTGAAATATTAGTAATGTTATACAACATTCACCCAAATTAGATGAAAACAGTATTGGTTGATGGTATATGGACATGACAGCACATAAGGACATTCCACTGTCATTCGATCTCCACTCAGTATCATGCAGTTGTATGAATGTCCGCTGACTGGTTCTATGGACACTGTAGTCTGTTGTAACTGATGCAAGTTGCTAACAGCATTCCTGCAAGCGACCCTGGACACATGTTCATTCTACATTCCAGTGTTCACTGATGCTAACAGTGTAAATGTTAAATGTATGTATACTGTAAATAATCTCACATTACACTTTAGACAGTTCTAACACACGTTGATCATCAAGTAGTACCATATCTGTGATCCCTTCTTACTGTTTACATGTACATACTTGTATGTATATACAGTATATTAGGTTTGATTTCTGGCCTCCTTATGTAGCATCATTCAGTTTTAATTATTATTATGTTTACTGCATTGTTGGAGTTGGAACCGAGGCATAAGATTCACTTTAAATGCATATAACATCTGCAGTTGTATGTACATGTGACAAATAAACTTAAAACTAGATACTTGTAACTTGACGTGGAAATCCAAAATGTGTCTCAAACACAGATTTGATGCCAAAGTATGCTGATCAATGACATTTAAACAACATTGACTAACAGCTTCGAATAAATGTTCCAGTATGAAGCCACTAATGAATCGTGCACCCAGATAGTGGCTGTGATTTGATCCAATGATTGACCTTCTCCACTGACTTGAGTCACTGCTTATCATCAGAGAAGAACCCGGTGTTATATGAAGAGTGGCTTATATGAAGATGTGTTTTTTTATATGGCAGACGGCTAACAAGAGCACTTACGTAGGCAGGCCGAGCATGTGCAATCACAGGGTAATAGGACGGTTGATGGCAGGCATTGCTGCAATTAGGGCTAAGGGCTAAACCCAAACTATCCACAAGCAGCATGCATAGCACAACCAATTTGTTTAGCTTGAAATCACTCATCTACGGATTGAAATGTGTAGTGACACTGCATATAAGAGCCAAGATGTGTGATCCCTATTCAAAGTCAAAGACATCAAAGGAGCCATGATGCAACCTGTTTGCAAGAGCCAGAGCCAAGTCACTCCTCAGCGTGTCTGAAAACGTATGTGCAGCTTTCACATAAGGCATCTTGGGTTTGTGGTACTTTGCCAAAACAGCACGGCTAAGTGCTGTGACCAGGCACGCCACCATGTGTAATGCTTAAGAAGAGATCTTAGCTGTGGTATATTGGCCAAATAATACAACCCCCATGTGTCTTTATGCTTAAATATATCCAAAGGTAGATGACAATAAAAAACAATGCACATTTCTATTTTGCATATTATACCAAATAGGCTTGGAGTGGCAGGAAAATGTGTGTAAATCTTTTGGAATTAGCTGGATTGTGGCATGGATTTGTCATCAAATTAGATCTGATCTTCATCTTATTCACAACAAATTAATTTCATGATAAACTTGGGAAATAATTTTTCTGTCTAAGATAGCAAGCTGTCCAGGGCCCTTAGGCAGCAAATTTGCCACAAACCATGATGCACCCTTCACAATACTTTACAGTTGGAATGAGGTTTTGACGATTGCTTGCTGTGCCTATTTTCCCCATACATAGTGTTGTGTTCCTTCCTAAGAAATTACATTTGTTTTTATCTCTCCACAGAATATTTTGCCAGTTGCAGTGTGGGACATCCAGGGGCTCTTTTGCGAACTTTAGATGTACAGACTTTAGGTTTTATTTGGACAGCAGTGGTGTTCTCACATTACCTCTGTTCTTGTCTTATGTTTTACCTATTGTAGACTAGGGATGCTCTTATTGATCATTTAACCATTAACCGAAAGTAAAAAATTTGACCGATTAATACTATCAGTTAAACGGTTTAGAAGTTTTTTTTTTTTAATGTATATATAGCCTGTATCCTATATTTGTTAAATCACGTGGCACATTGACACGTGTAACCAGAGCCTGGTGCTTCGTTTTGAAATGTGGTGAGATATAGGTAATGAGGAGTGAAATATATGCCTGTTTTGCATCTGCAATGCGCTCTCCATTTAAAATTACAATCCTTGGACATTTATGATGACTGTGATATTAACTTGCGGTTTCATTTTGTCATGTACAGAAACGTATAACGCTATAGTATTGGGAAGCATATAAATTATTTTATCGGCTATACACAGAAGCATGATGCATTATAGCGGACAAAATAATGTTAACATAAAAACAACACACACAGCGATTGACAACATGCCCTTTTCTGAGAGGACCGTAATGGTCATTTCAATGGATGCGCTCTGCAGATTTTGTAGGCTAGTTACATAACGCATAGCAAGCGTTATCAACATTTTGTTTTGTGTTAATGAAATATCCCTTATTTGTAGTAGGCCTCCTGTAGGCAACAACCTTGTCCCAGATTGTCACCCCGAATGTTTTCATTCTATAATTGAAAACAGAAAGTGAAAACGTCTGCGACAATATTTTGGTTGGTGTGGGCTTTACGCCAGTGTAGCTAAGTTGAACCTTAAGTCTTTGTGGTGAAACCAAACATCGAACACAGCTTTAGTATGAAACTAACTAGTTTCAACGTATCGTTTAGTGTGGACTTTGCACCCGAGTGAACTTACGCACAGCTTGTGCAACCGGCAGCTGTTGTTGCTCTGTTCTGTATGCTGTTTGCACATTAAAATAAACCCATAAAAAATAATTGTTTGTATATTTAATGGGTCATAGACACTCATCAATTTTATTTTTCATTTAAAGCCAATTCAATATTATAATCTAATCAGTTAACGGTTAATAATCGGATAACTTGTGGCGGTTGTCGGTCGGGAAAATTAACCGAAATGAGCATCCCTATTGTAGACTAATCAACTGAGATCTTAGCATGTTCCAGAGGTTTCTGTAAGTCTTTTTCACCTGACACTCTAGGATCCTTTGAACATTATGCACTGTGTTCTTGCAGTCATCTGTTCAGGATGGCCACCACTAGGGCAATTAGCAACAATGCTGAATCTCAATTTATAGACAATTTGACTATTGACAGATGAGCATCAACACCTTTTAAAGGGGAAAAATTCTAAATTTGTCTACTGTATGTTCCTAAATAAAAAGTGCTTATTTGAAAGTCTGCCTCATTAGGCAACTTTCTTACTCAAAGAGAACAGGGTAGAGCTAGTGCGAGTGCAGTCTCAACGAGAGACAAAAGGTCTGTGCAGATGATTGCGTTTCAATAATACAACTTTGTGAAATAAAGACCATTTGCATGAAAAACAACTGTTCTCTCAAAGAAAAATCACAAAATTGTGAAGCCCAACTGCTTTTGGTACATAAAATATACATTTTGTATGATAAATGTCAGTTGAGTGGTTTCAAACATACTTTTCCTGAGTTCTATGCCGATCTGAAAGAAAAAACAGATCACATAATTCTTTCCACCCCAGCACTGGTGAGATGTGTTCAAAATGAAAAAAATGCATTCTTCTTCTAAATTCATTATTCAATAGTTTTCTTAACACAACATACAATCATCTATCGACTGTATATCCTTCAGCTGATATCCTCCCTGATTGAGAATATAGTATTGACAGAGCAAAGTGTGACTGTAGGAAAATAAATCTGCATTTCATTTTTTAGAATTTGATCATTGGATTCTTTACAGATTAAAAGCAGCAAATGGGGAGCGAGTAGCCTCGTCAGTAAAGAGGTAAGAAAATATACATTTTAAACAATACAAATTACTTTTATTGTACAAAATGTATATTGTTTTATACCAAAAGCAGTTGGGCTTTACAATTTTGGGGGTTTTCTTTGTGAAAGAACATTTGTTTTTTACGCAAATTATCGTTATTTCACAAAGTTGTATCCAAACACATTCATCTGCACAGACCTTTTGTCTCCAGTTGACGCTGACCTCGCCGATAGCTCAACCCTGTTCTCCCTGAGTGAGAGAGTTGACTGATGAGCCAGAATGTCAAACAAGTACTTTAAATGATTTTGGAACATAGGCAAATTATAGAATTTTGTCTGTCTTCTTTAAGATATTTCTGTTCTTCAGGGGCTCTACATGGCGTAGTGGGCTAAGACGCTGCATTGCAGGGCATTCTATGTCATAATAGTAAGTGGTTCAAGGAATGAGGCAGCACAAATTGGCATAGCACTGCCTGGGATTTGGGATTGATAAGCCGAATCATCTACCTTGCCACTTCGCTCTCCAGCGACTCCTTTTGTGCAGATCGGGTGCTTGTAAATTCAATCAAAGAAGTATAGTCGGTGAGTGTAATCATCCTGTGCATGATCTGACTAAAGGCTTCCGATTTGGATAAACAGTGCAAAAAGAATTGGCGTCTCTGTGGCATGGATGAACCATGTGCGTGCCACTTACCATCCCACACAACTGTCCAAGCAGTTGCGGAGTTGCCGACAGGGCAGGAATAGAGAGGGAATTGGGAAGCGAGGAAAATGGGGGGAAGATGCTTCTGTAACCTTTTCCAGCTTTATGAAATTCCTACATTCTTGATCACATCAGGCAATGTTTCTTGTGTTTCTTGTAAAAGAGACAACTAAACATTTGTGAGTGTTTTTTATTGGGCAGGGCAGTCTCATATTATGAACAATTCATGCAGAAATGTAGGTCATTCTAAAGGCTTTAAGAGAAATCAGAAAATCCCCACTGTTCCTTCAACAAAGAATAGTAAAACAGTAGGCGTGGGGGAGGATGAATAAGCTAATTGAAAGCTGGGGATGATTAGGTTGCCTAGATCAGTGGTTCCCAAACCTCTCCTCGGGGACCCCCAGACAGGCCATATTTTTGTTTTAACCCTGAAATGGCACACCTGATTCAATTAGTCAAAGGTGTAATGTGTAGTTGACTAATTGAACCAGTTGTGTCATTTCAAGGTGAAAATAAAAACATGGCCCGTCTGGGGGTCCCCGAGGAGAGGTTTGGGAACCACTGGCCTAGATGGTATGAGGGCCACATTAGAAAGTTTTCCAGAACACCAGGATTAACACACCTACTCTTACGATAAGTGCCATGGGATCTTTAATGACCACAGTGAGTCAAGACACACGTTTAACGTCCCATCTGAAAAATGGCACCCTATGCAGGGCAGATGTCCCAATCACTGCCCTGGGGCATTGGAAATGGTCTTTAGACCTGAGGGGAGAGTGTCCCCTACTGGCCCTCCAACACTACTTCCAGTAGCATTGGTCTCCCAACCAGCAGTGAGGTTAGGGTAAAGGGCGCTGCTGGCGCTACAATCAGCATGCAAAACACACTCCTGGAGATTACAGCTGGATTTCATAAAATGCTACTTACCAGAGATTACATGCAGCTACAGGATAAACTAAGATGATTGCAACAAAAAAAATCCCACAAGGATAAACCATAAGATTATTTGATCTCATTGTTACCATGTTTAGTGATTATGACAGAAGACATGCTGTAATCCCAACCCAAATAAAATATTTACCTAGTAGCTTTATATACTTACTTGATTAGAATATAAAATGAATAAGCCTTAATTTCATGCAAATGTTGAACTTTAAATGACAAAATAACATATGTTAATCAAAATGATTGTGTAGAATATTTTTATATAATCAAATTCAATCCGGATTTTGTTACACATTTCAAATATTGGCCAATAAAACAATGAAATATACTGTGTTGCCTACACCACCTACATTAATTTGCCATTAATATACTGTGTCACACAGTATTTGCTCTGCTACACTAGAAAATACTTCTATTAGCTTGTACATACAGTACTGATTGTCCTAGATAAAGCAAACTAAGTCTGATCAGAGTAGAACTAAGTTGAGTTGTTTTCAATTATAATACCGACCAGAGGGCGAAATAGCCTTGAAAAATGTTAGATGCAATTAAGACTAAACTATTTGAGGTTATCTTTGTTTTGATTGCAGCCAACATTTTTCAAGGCCGTCTGAACTAGGGATCAGTAAATCGGAGGTCAATGCTTGCTGGATGTTATTCAGATCTGATGTCGAGGTGATTTTAGTGCAAATTGCTCATTTTATAATAATTCAGTCGGCAATTATTCAGTGGCTTTTTATGGTTGCAAGTGCATCTGATGGTTTTGTGTATTAGTATTCTAGCTAAACATGATGAAAATGAATAATATATTCTCTAACTAGTGGCCACACAAAACTATCCCTCGACTTTCAACCACTACTTCCAATAACCATCCATCTAATAATCAGATCGGCTTCAGCTACCTCAGTACACTGTTAAAAAGGTACACCTACATATACCTACACAGGTTACTCAAATCATTTTCAGAGATAATAGATTTATTAATTGACTTTAGTTCTAAACAAGTATAGTAATGTATGAATGAACCAGAAGATAATAAGTCAGAATATATATAATTATATTTTACAGTGTTCTCAGTGAATGAGAGAACTATGAAAAGTCGTTAAAAGACGCAAAAAGAAAATTTAGATTGAACAGTAAAATAGTTACACTTCACAAGAGGTCGATTTGGCTGGCACACATTCTCTAGAGACATCCTATAGAAACCAAAGCAACACAGGCTAATAATGGCAATATGACAAGCCTTATATGGCAGGAAAGTAATAACCAATAGATATGGTGGTTTAACAAATTGAATGCAGCTTGTCATCATATTAACATCAACGTGACTGCGTGCTTGAAATGCACTTTCAAAGCAAGATATTGGTAGCATGACCCCCCCCCCCCCACATTTTCTGCTTTAGACGTGATGTGAATTTTAAATGGCTGTACTGCAGCATTGTGTTGCTACAATGCTATTTATCCCACAACATATTCGCATTTGGCTTCAACATATCTCAGACATAACTGGGCATTAAGAACAACACTCACCATACTGCTGCAGCAGGATAATAGGCATTTTCTAATACGCCATAAAATTGTACTGCAAACAGATAAGTAAACCAAACCACAAATGACAGCGACAGCAACCCAGAATATAAACTCTTTTTAAAGCCACAGATGTCCACGGCATGTAAACAATAATCAATTCACCATATAGAGTTGTTTTCTTTGCGCAAAGTACCATCACCACAAAGTTACTTTTGCGCAGCCGTTCACATAAAACTTTTTGCTGTTTTGCGTAATAACATAATATTTACATTACGTATTTGAGCAACATTTATGTTTCAAAATAACTTCAATTATCCCATGCCTCGGATATATAAACTTCCTACCTTGGCCATAGCCTTTGACGAGGACGTCGACTGGCATTTCACTTGGGAAACGCCGGCTGTCTGGTTCATCTTGGAAACTCAAGCCGCTTCTATCCAAAAATATGTAAAACACTGACAAACACCAACACCAACGCAATAATCAGTTACCGTCTATCCAGCAACTTCTCCAAACCGTATATTCGGCGACTGACTATTTCACCACCTTATGGTTTATGATGCGCGCAACTCGCTTCGCCTCTCCAGTGCTTGCCTGTGGCAGTGGCAACTCGAGTGTGCGATCGGCGTGACTGGACGCAGCGCCCGCGCATAAACTATAGGAGGCTACAGTACTTGCAATTTTGTCAATCCGCCTAGGAGAAAATAAGAAATTGATTGCAACTAACATTATTTACTTTTAATTTACACAGAGTCATTTATTTATTGCTGCTTGCTATTGAAATGCAGAAAGGTGTATGTGGAAATACACTGTTACTATTGATAGCTACTCAGCATATATTGCGGAATGGACGTTATACATTTTCAAATAGGCTAGGCTAGCTTTAAGACGACTTGAAAGGGATAGCGAGCTGTCAAGTGATGCGAGATGTCAAGTAATGAAATATTAATACTTACTGGATTTCATATAGACCAGGTTAGTACACCATAATCATTTTTGTATCGAACTGTCAACATTGTTCTACATAACAACATTGCTTGATTAAATGTAGTTAGTTAATGATTTGGGTCACACATCTACCTTTCCCACTACCAAAGCAACTTTTATGTAGAGGAGAAAGTGCTACAGGATATATTAGGAAAATTTTACAAGCTTGAGCAGAAATGTGTACCTATTTCATGATTTAGTGAGAAAATGTGTCTGCAGTGGCCTTTAGAACATGATAAATATATGTTTTACAAGCTCCTGTCAAAGATCCTCTTGTCTCACCTCCCTGGTACAGTTAATTGTAATGGCCGTAATAATGGGTAAAGGTCTGATTTGTTACTTTTTATGGACCCAGGTCTGCTTACAAAAACAACCAGAACTGTACTGCATAACAATGGCAGTTACACACAAACAAGGCAAGAGCAGAGAGAACGGGTGTATTTCCTTTCTTTGCCATGTAGTGTCCTTTTCTCTTTTTCAATTTTCCTTTTCTTTTGGATCTCTTAAGCCATTCCTCAGGAATCCCAACGCATGGGACAGATTATTCCTGGTGGTCCCCACTCCCACATCCAGACAGCGGGCTTGCTCGATCTCTTCTGCCTCTTTTGAGATCTATTGTGCCTTCTCGGTTTTCATTAACCATCCCATCTCCTCCTTCTCTTCTCTGCCTCTTGTCCCATGCTTGCATTTAGGTCTCCAGGCTTCCTCTAGTGTGCTCCATATATCAAAGGAGGGGTGTGTTAATTGAACAGTTTTGGAGCATCTGTGCTCTCATCATGTACGATTATCAGTGGGCTCATCAAAGGCATGTTACACCACACCTCTCTGTGGCATTTTAGATCGTGTTTGGCATATATGAGTTGCATACCAATGTTCCTAGTAGCTACATCTGGAATGCAATATGCCCACCAATCACATTTGTTTTCTATCTTTCAAAATGCTGATATTATATGCTCTGAAATTCTATTAAAAATATAATCAAATACACATTCGTTCATTAGTTAATTACATAGCAGTATGGAGGTGGAAATGAGAATCAGGCATGTAGCTACATTGTATGTGCTGGACTATAAAAATTGGTATTACTATGTATTGCTGGGATGACATCATGTGGAGTGTCAGTAAACCAGCGTTTTTAGGATCCCTCGTTTTGCTACAGGCTGAAATGGCATACGAGAAGTGCATTGTTTCAGTGTCTCTGTGAGTGGGTCCCTGGGGGGGCGGCTGTGTGCATGAAGGATAGCTTGCATGGATTGGCTTTCACACTGCATAGTGTACATAACCCACATTAAGAGGAATTCCCAGAGGATAGTTGTGCATCTAATTAAATGTGTACATTGTTGACTTGAGTTTTTATCACGCTTCAATAAGTGATATACTTCTTTTGTGGGCTATGGAGTGATATGCATGGCTGAGCACGTTTGCTCTACTGATAGGTTCTTTCAGTGAGTCCCAGGTTTGTTAGGAGACGTACAAAGCACTATTATGTGGAAGTGCTCAACTCCCCATGAGCAACAGAAAGGAGCCTTAATAGATTAGGCGTTTACCTTCAGGCGTATTTGGATGAAACTAAAATAATGGATGGATTACTCTAAGAGTGCCTGTCTCTTCCTTCCCACTCTTTACAGAGAGGCTTGAGAAGTAATCACTGAAGCAGACCCTGAACATACAAGATAACACAAGGGAAGACACATCTTATTCTGTGGCTAATGCTATGCAAATTAACTTTGCCAGCAAATAAACATGTCAATGTAAACCTTGAGCAAACAACATTTCTAATATGTTGTACCAGTCAACCAAGCCTTCCGTTGGCCTATAAGTCACTTCCCAATTGTTCACCCTAATACATGACAGGCAGGCTATTGAGGCATGCACCCATTAAGTCCCTTAGGTCTTCTAGCACTGATCCAAAGTCTAGGGCAAGAGAAGTGGAGAGATGTGTGGGGAGAGGGTGAGGGCAAAGCTGGAACTTCAAATATTTTTTTAACCCATATTTTTAGCTTTGAATCATCCCATAAAACACATTCAATTACACGTGTTACACTGTGTTTTAAGTTCTACTCTTCTTCACTAAGATCTAGTTACTTCTGCACAATTGATGTCATCCTGACCAGCTGCATCAATGCAGTGCACTAGAGAGAGTTGCACGGTCGGTCCTGTACACTACAGTGACCGAAAAGGAGCTCTACCTCTCATGGTGCCAAAGGAAGAACCAGGGAATCATAAATACCAACAGACTGAAAAATAGTTTCTACCCACAAGCCATAAGACTCAATACTCAATAACTGAACTGGTTCACATCCCTTGGTATACTGTGTATTGTATTAACATTTGCTTCTTACTCATGTATATAACAACGTGATCTCACAGAATTCTGTGAAATTAACATGGACCCTTAACTTCAAAACTTGTGGCAGTTTCACGGAATCACAGAAATGTCTGTAAAATAAACACGGACCCTTAACTTCAAAATCCATGACAGTTTCACGGAATCACATGATGACGTAGCAGAGTGTAAATGGCATAGATTTTGCAGGTTGGCAAGCTGGGGACGGTGGATGGGCGTATAAACATGCGACTCAGATCCCAGTGGTTGTAAGTTCAAATCCAGATGGAAACTTTACATGTGTTTTGTTTTCAATTACAGCGCGATGCAGACGTGTTGCAAATGTGCTTTTTTATCCCTTTTTTCCTCACTGTCACCATGTTTCCAAACAATACATTACAACGTAATACATGTTACATGGAGTTAACAGCAAGGTTTTTGAGTGGTTAAGGTTAGGGTAAGGGTTTATGTAAGGCTATTTTGTTTGTATTTTCCCCATTTTCTCCCCTCCCAATTGTTCTTGTCCAATTTTTCCCCAATAACCCTACTACGTCAGCAGCTCCGCATCCCCCCTCAACAGATGCAGGATGGTGAAAGGCGCTCAAATGGTTCATACGACCACATGTCGTTGAGCCGACTGATTATTTTCACACTACTCATCCAACACAGGAGCAGAAGCCTTTAGTCCGTTAATGTACAGGATGATTACACACACCAACTATACCTCAGTGATTGAATTCACAGGTGCCAGATCTGCACATAGTGGGTCGCTGGAGAGTGAAGTGGCAAGGTAGATAATCCGAGTTATCCATTCCAAATGGGCAGTGCTATGCCCATTTGTGCTGCCTTGTGTTGTTGATCCAAGCAAAGTCTAAGAAGCCGTAGTCAGGCTTGAACTATTATTTTAGTATTGTACTACTAGAAAAGGACACATGAACTGAAAACGGACTCTTGAAAATGTATAGATGTTCATAGAATGTAGGGATTTATGTTCTGTAATGACCAGGGCCCGGTTCCCCGATAACGTTCACTCTTAGCCCGCTAAGAAGACTCTAAAAGATATATCTTACAGAAGTTGTTTACATTCGTAAGTGTGTTCCCCGAAGTCTCCCTTAGAAGCTTCTTATCACATCGCACTTAAGCTGCCTCTTAAGTGCGACGTTACAAGGCGCTGTCCCAAAGGAAGGTGCTGAATGTGTTGTCATCGATTGCTCAGGAATCGATGTTTCAGTTCACGCGAGGTGCAATACGGTGTTAAGAAAGACAACACGTAATGTGTAAATGAACCATTCCTCAAAATATTCCAGTAACATTTATTTTAGCATAGTTGAAGTTATCAGTAAAATATAGACTACTAATTCAATTATCAAATTGTCAGTAATGTGTTCATACGAGATGTTGTTACTGGTAGACGAACCGGGGAT
>JACXGM010008958.1:0-28208 GCA_016801145.1 Umbra pygmaea | reverse complement strand
TTTGTGGCAGGTGAGCTTGCTGATTGGTTCCTTTGACACATAGATAGCTATGATCTATCAGTGCTGGAAGCTCCCACTGAGTGTCAGCATCTCTATGGTATTGTGGTACTGGCAGTCAGATCCAAGCCACGTAAATGTTGTCTTCATCTGTCAAAAGTAAAACAACACAGTTTATCAGAAAATACCCAAATAGCCTAATGGTCATATTTTTTTAAAGAAACACTTGAGACCATATTATATAATACAGTTACACATCTCATAAGCCTCCCCCAGTCATAACCCCACTTGTATGAGAGGAGAGATGCACTGAGCCAGAACATGTTGGATACCATTGTAGGTGCTGACCAATAGTAGTGGTTAGTTGATAGTACTGAAAGACCTGATGCTATCTTCATGGTACCTAAATTTAGCCCAGTGGTTCTCAAACTTTTCAAACCAAGTACCATCTTTGATCAAACTAACACATCAAAGTTATCAACTAACTACAGAAAACATCAATAAACATTGTATGATCACGTTTTTGACCTTGTATTAAGTGTTAGGATTAATTTAGGAATTTTAGTTGCAAACACAAACCATTGTGCACAATAAATGATCAAAATATACTGTATTAAACAGTATACACAATTTCAGGTGCAGTATGAGCACCAGATATTTCTGCTGTAAACATATGGGCTAAGCTTTACTGTACAGCCACCCCAGGTTTGATTCACGTTACAATTCGATATACCAAACCCTTTTATTTTTTCCTAGTCAAACGGTGTACTACCACTGGGTGCTCAAACAGCAGGTGTTGTATTGCTACAGTGGTTTTACTTAGAAGTACTGTTCTAGCTCAATTTTGAAGACTATTACCTTTCTCAATCTGTGTTCTTGTCTGTACTTGTGTTCTTGTGTTCTTGTGAAACATCATCTTTTGTGGCCCAAGTACTGTCCCAATACACAAGTTTGCATTTTGGCAAGAACGGTTAAAGATCCCGGAAGTGTTCTTGAAACGCCCATTTTACAAAGGATGCATCGGTTGGTAACTTGTGTGAACTTGACCGCAGAAATATCCCAGCATTCATTTCGGCATTCGAGTAAGGATCGGCAAGCCGAGAGAGGCAGGTTAATGCAGAGTCGTTTTGCTACAATTTCTTACGCTATTTCATCATTAAATTCACTTCTGAGAACATTTGATGCGAGAAATCAACTATGTAGATTTCAAATATTGGCATTTTTCTGAAAAATGATGTCGAATCGAAAATGTGCTCAAACGTTTTCGGAAGTGAGAGTCTCCATAAGCATTAACGCCTGCGGGTGTAAGTTAGCTAGCGAGCCAACCCTGTCTTGTACCTTAACATTTCTATCTACTTGATCACATTTGTTTGCCAATATTATTGAAGTTAAGTGCTGATTTAAGTCAACTGTATATAAATAATGTACGTACATAGATAAGACTGAGGTTATTGTTTTTGGCCCAAACGAAAATTCCCAGCTCCTAAACCTTGAGCTAGAGAGCGTATCAGCTTTTAAATCCACTGGAGTACGAAACTTGGGTGTTCTTGTTGACCAGTCCCTCAAATTTGATGTAATCAGCTCTAGTTTCTATCAGCTTCGATTACTATCGAAAATTAGAGTCTTTCTCAATCCAAAAACTCTAGAAATGGCTGTTCATGCATTTATTACATGTCGGCAAGATTACTGCAATTCTTTATACTGTGGTATATCAAGTGCCCAAATCACCCGTCTCCAATTAGTACAAAATGCAGCGGCCAGACTGATCCATAAATGTCGGAAATATGACCATATCTCACCAATCCTCAAATCTTTACACTGGCTGCCAATTCGACAGAGAATAGATTTTAAAATTTTACTCCTCGTTTATCAATCTCTAAATAACTTAGCCCCGGTCTACCTCTCCGAACTGCTTCATCCTTACACTCCGTCCCGAAGCTTAAGGTCTATGGATCAGGCTTTGTTGGTAGTCCCTTGCGCTAAACTTAAGCGTAGAGGTGAGCATGCTTTTGTAGTAGCAGGGCCTCGACTCTGGAATTCCATGCCCCTACAGATTAGAACAGCCCCTACATTGTCTGTCTTCAAGTCCTTATTAAAAACCCACCGGTTCACACTAGCATATTAACCTTCATCTCTGGCCTTTCCTTACCTTTCTGTTTTTAGCCTATGTCTTACACTGCTTTTATTCTTTTATTTGTGCTATTGTGTGTTTTTATTGCTTTCCCTTTTTAGATTCAACAGTTCTGTAAAGCACTTTGGTCAGCCTAGTGGCTGTTGTAAACGTGCTATATAAATAAATTGAACTTGAACTAAAACTGAGTAGATTTTTAACAGTAATATTGTGTGACCCAGTACAGGTGCTCGTTAAGAGATCAAAGGGTTTAATTAAAAAAAGATCAAAGGGTTCTGCCCTGGGAGTTATAAACATGGCCACTGATTAATTAACATGACACTGCACTTTAATAGATAGTCTACCTAGTACAATTGGTCTTACCACTATAAGTATTCAAGTGTACCACTCCCAGCCAACACCACACACCCACACTTTAACACAGCTTTCCCAACACCTTGACACAGCCCATACCACACACTATAGCACAGCATTCCCAAACACCATGCTATACCTAACACCACAGCCCACCAAACATAACACCCAATAAAAGCCAACAACATACTACAGCCAACACCATAGCACACCCAACAGCATATCAGACCCAACACCACAACAGAGTATATCATGCTAGCATTATGTTAGCAACATGCTAATAATGTTAGCATCATGTTAATCATGCTAATATCTTACTAAAAACATGTTAGCATCACACTTGCATCATGTTTATCATGCTAATATCTTACTAAAAACATGTTGGCATCATACTAGCATCATGTTCATCATGCTAATATCTTACAAGAAACATGTTAGCATCATGTAAGCAACATGTTTATCATGCTAGCATCATGTTAGCAACATGTTTATTGTACTAGCATCATACTAATCATGCTAATATCTTACTAAAAACATGTTAGCATCATGCTAATCATGCTAATATCTTACTAAAAACATGCTAGCAACATGTTTATCATACTAGCATCATACTTACATCACGCTTATTTTATTAATATATTCCTAAAAACTTGCTAGCATCATGTAAGCAACATGTTTATCATGTTAGCATCATGTTAGTAACAGGTTTATTGTGCTAGCATCATGCCAAACATGCTAATATCTTACTAAATACATGCTAGCATCATGGTAATCATACTAATATCTTACTAAAAATATACTAGCAACATGTTTATCATGCTAGCATTCTAATAGCATCATGTTTATTATGTTAATATCTTACTAGAAACATGTTAGCATCATGCTAATAGTGTTAATATCTTACTAAAAACATGCTAGCAACATGTTTATCATGCTAGAATCACACTTATCTTTCTAATATCTTCCTAAAAACATGCTATCATCATGTACGCAATATGTTTATCATACTAATATCTTACTAAAAACAGGTTTATCATGCTAGCATCACGCTTTTCTTACTAATACATTCCTAAAAACATGCTAGCATCATGCTAGCATCATGTTAGCAACATGTCTATTGTGCTAGCATCATGCTAATCATGCTTATCTCTTACTAAACACATGCTAGCATTATATTAATCATGCTAATATCTAACTAAAAACATGCTAGCAACATGTTTATCATGCTAGCATCATGTTAGCAACATGTTTATCATGCTAGCATCATGCTAATCATGCTTATCTCTTACTAAACACATGCTAGCATTATATTAATCATGCTAATATCTTACTAAAAACATGCTAGTATCATGCTAATCATGCTAGCATCACGCTTATCTTACTAATATCTTCCTAAAAACATGTTTGCATCATGTAAGCAACATGTTTATCATGCTAGCATCATGTTAGTAACATGTTTATTGTGCTAGCATCATGCTAATCATACTACTATCTTACTGAAAACATGCTAGCATTATGTTAATCATACTAATATCTTACTAAAAACATGTTAGCTTCATGTTAATTATGCTAATATCTTGCTAGCATTATACTAGTATCATGTTTATTATGTTAATATCTTACTAGAAACATGTTAGCATCATGTAAGCAACATGTTTATTATGCTAGTATCATGTTAGCAACATGTTTATTATGCTAGAATCATGCTAATATCTTACTAAAAACATGTTAGCATCATAGTAATCATACTAATATCTTACTATAAACATGTTAGCAACATGTTTATCATGTTAGCATCATGTTAGCAACAGGTTTATTATGCTAGCATTATGCTAATCATGTTAATATCTAACTAAGAACATGCTAGCATCATATTAGCAATATGTAATAGTTTTGCACGTGTTGTAATAGTGTTGTAATAGTGTATAATAGTGTTGTAACAGTGTGTAATAACATTGTAATACATATACCCCACCATACAGATTTCCTGCAACTTTAAAAAGATACTAGTGGAGGCAAGAACACTTCACACAATTTCCCCAGAAATTGTACCAATTTTAGTTTAATATACAAGTAATTTGTATAAGTAATTTTATAGGTGTGCATAGGTTGTTTTTTGTGGGCTTATTGAGATGGTGGAATGCCCACTTCCCAAATGCTATGCACCGCTGTGAAACGCTGTGTCCACGCTGAAGTGGTACACATAAACATTTCTGAAGGTTGGAGGTATGCTTATTGTGTTTCCACAACAATGTTAGTGAAATGGCTACCATCTTGGTGGAGTGTGATGTGTAAGATGAGAAAGCAAAGATTAGGTCATGATTGTAAAAAACTGTGGCTATCTGTACATCGTTGCCAGGGGCATACCAGTACAGAAGGCATACATAAATTGTTGGGGAGGGTCATGCCTAGTTTCCCAATCATTTTGGAGGGTCATAGAAAAATGTATTGCTGGCGAAGGGAGGGTCAGGTCTATTTTGACTAAAGATCCCAAAACTCCTCCGGTAGCCCCTTAAATAAATGAAGAACAGTCCCTAAGTTAAATAACTGAATAGCCAAAGCGATAACACCTTTGTTGTCTTTGTAACCAAAATACTGTTGAAAACAAATGGAACTAAACTTCATTGTGGAGGTGAATCGGGGCATGTTGAAAATCCTTCTTAAATCAAGTTCTCTTACATTTAAAAGGTAAATTAAATGGCTTTCAGTTTCACACTCGCGACCAGCAGTTTAAACTAATTAGAAGAAACTCCACAAAGCCTGGCTGTTCAGTCGATAGAAAGAATTGTTCAAAAGTAATACATGGCTCCACACTGTCTGCGCAGTGTGCAAATTAAACAGAATGAGAACGTGGAGATTAACTGCTCAATCAGTGGGTTGTTATTTTCGTTGCTTTGAGGTATTGATGCGCAATTTAATACTGATCACAATAAATATTTTTCAGTAAACAAAGCTGCAAGGACACAAATAAAATATCATAAACAATACTCACAAACAGACAAACTTATAAGGTAACTAACGAACAAAGTAGCTGTGTTGCTGTGAGGTAAACTCATGGAGTTGCCGCAATCACCTGCTATTACTATAATCTGCCAGCAGTTGCTAACTAAATGTTGCTCAGAGAAAGCGCTTATGGCTTCTTTCGACAAAATACAATTGAACAAAAATAGCATGAATGTCAAATTTCTTTGAGACCTTAGAAAACGAGATTTCAGACATTTTTAGACATTAAATTCTGGAAAACAAAATTAAGATTATTTAAATATTTTTAATGATCTGCGGATACGTTTTTCAACACATGATAGGACACGTAGTCAGATGACACGTAATTAGATGCTGCTTACAGGTAAAATATAATAATTTATCCTCAACTAGTCTGTACAGAAAGGATAACTCTGAGAGTTGGAAGGGGTGTGTCGCGATTCTGCATTCTCAGACCGCGACAAAGGTTTGTGGATCTGAGTGTCGCGATTTCGGTTTCATATCACATATCGTTACAGCCCTAAGTATCATATAATAGTATTCTGTTAATATGTTGCATTGGCTCTTGCATTAGATTATTTACTATTGCAAATTACACAGGCAAGATCTGTGTTAATTTTGCTTTTTGTGCACAGGCAAAAGGAAACGAGACACGAATTGGAAGCTGCTGGAATATTTCGAGAGGTCGGACAATAGATTTCTGCAACACTACATGGACATGACTTATGCCGGGGTCGGACCAATTGCGGCAGTGCATCATAGATGATTAAACTTTAACGTAGCCACGCGACAATAATTTGGCATGCATTCTCTCTGCTTTATAATAAAACACTCCCCTTTTCCAAGCTACAGTAGGTGTGTAGGTGTGTCCAACGCAACTGCTTCTGCAATGCAAATGATGCAGCCAAATGCAGCATTCTATTGAAAATAAATGTATTTCTGCCGTACCAAACTATACTACCGCAATTGTGAAAAATGGATACAGACTCAGCTGCAATACTTGGAATCATAAAGTGTATGGTCACTGTGATGGAGAGCCAATCCCGCAGATGAATGCTACTGAACAGAATAAGAAAGAACAATATTGCACACACTTTAATTTTTTGGGAGTTTTTTTATATTGCACTTTTTTTAAAATAAACATTTTCTAAAGAAACATGTCTGCTTTAGTATGCTTAATCAACAGAAACAAATGCAAGTAATCAAAGTTATTAAAAAAATAATATTTACACTTGTGTGCATTTAAACACTGCTGCATTTCAGGAAACCAGAAAAAGAGAACTATTAACTCTGCACGTAAACATAAATGCTACATCTGGTGTTGACAGTTTAACTGTTTAACAAAAACTGGTAGAATTACAAATGTATGGCAGTGGTGCTGTAAGAAAAAATAAATAATTTCCTCTACAAACAGGGTTCCCGCGGGGTCTTAAAAAGTCTTAAAAAGTCTGAAATTCTGAACGTTAAATTTAAGGCCTTAAAACGTCTTAAAAATGGCCAGATTTTCATCCGAGGTCTTAAATTTAATTTAGTCAGGTCTTAAAAATGGCTTTACCTTTGTTCATTTCCAGAAACGCTAGCCGCAGAAAGAGAAAATGTCGAGTCGTAGCCTACAAAGCGGAGTCATGAATATTGTCTATGTTAATTAGGAACAAAAGTAATTTTGTTCCTAATAAAAACATTTTGCGTTGCACACGGACATTTTTTAAGGTGCAAGAGTAACAAACCAGCAGGAAGCTTCCCTCAGCACGTTGATTCAGTGGGTTGTATTTCTTTCTGGGTATACTGATGTTGATATGTACGCAGTGATAAAACTACAAATCCTGTAAAAAATGCAATTCATCTGTGTCTCCTCAGAGTTTGTTAAAGTTCGGCTAGGCCTACGTGTTGAAAATGACAAAGTGTACTTTTAACGAGACATGGCTAGAGCACAGCGATTTCCGCTGTGGTTACAAGCCGTACACAGCTCCAGGTATCAAGCTGGAGTCACACTGTGTGCTGACTTAATTATGCACAGTCTATCATGCGCATGTGAAAATGCTGCAGGCAAAATATAAGATAAGATTAACACATTTAGAAGTGCTCCTTAATATAATGAAAATAAAGAATGCTGTGTCCGCGCTGAAGTGGTACTCTTAAACATTTCTCAAGGTTGGTAGGTATGGAGTTGCAGAGCTGCCAACAAGGCAGGATTAGTGGGATTAGGGAAGGGAGGAAAAGGGGCATGTGTATACAGTGCCTTGCGAAAGTATTTGCCCCCCTTGAACTTTTCGACCTTTTGCCACATTTCAGGCTTCAAACATAAAGATATGAAACTGTAATTTTTTTGTAATTAATCAACAACTGGGACACAATCATGAAGTAGAATGAAATTTATTGGATATTTCAAACTTTTTTAACAAATAAAAAACTGAAAAATTTAAAATTCAGCCCCCTTAAGTTAATACTTTGTAGCGCCACCTTTTGCTGTGATTACAGCTGTAAGTCGCTTGGGGTATGTCTCTATCAGTTTTGCACATCGAGAGACTGACATTTTTGCCCATTCCTCCTTGCAAAACAGCTCGAGCTCAGTGAGGTTGGATGGAGAGCGTTTGTGAACAGCAGTTTTCAGTTCTTTCCACAGATTCTCGATTGGATTCAGGTCTGGACTTTGACTTGACCATTCTAACACCTGGATATGTTTATTTGTGAACCATTCCATTATAGATTTTGCTTTATGTTTTGGATCATTGTCTTGTTGGAAGACAAATCTCTGTCCCAGTCTCAGGTCTTTTGCAGACTCCATCAGGTTTTCTTCCAGAATGGTCCTGTATTTGGCTCCATCCATCTTCCCATCAATTTTAGCCAACTTCCTTGTCCCTGCTGAAGAAAAGCAGGCCCAACCATGATGCTGCCACCACCATGTTTGACAATGGGGATGGTGTGTTCAGGGTGATGAGCTGTGTTGCTTTTACGCCAAACATAATGTTTTGCATTGTTGCCAAAAAGTTTGATTTTGGTTTCATCTGACCAGAGCACCTTCTTCCACATGTTTGGTGTGTCTCCCAGGTGGCTTATGGCAAACTTTAAACAACACTTTTTATGGATATCTTTCAGAAATGGCTTTCTTCTTGCCACTCTTCCTTAAAGGCCAGATTTGTGCAGTATATGACTGATTGTTGTTTTATGGACAGACTCGCCCATCTCACCTATGAGCTGAAATTTTAGAGGGACGGCCAGGTCTTGGTAGATTTGCAGTGGTCTGATAATCCTTCCATTTCAATATTATCGCTTGCACAGTGCTCCTTGGGATGTTTAAAGCTTGGAAAACTTTCTGTATCCAAATCCGGCTTTGAACTTCTCCACAACAGTATCTCGGACCTGCCTGGTGTGTTCCTAGTTCTTTATGATGCTCTCTGTGCTTTCAACGGACCTCTGAGACTATCACAGTGCAGGTGCATTTATACGGAGACTTGATTACACACACAGGTGGATTCTACTTATCATCATTAGTCATTTAGGTCAACATTGGATCATTCAGAGATCCTCACTGAACTTCTAGAGAGAGTTTGCTGCACTGAAAGTAAAGGGGCTGAATAATTTTGCTCGCCCAATTTGTCAGTTTTTTATTTGTTAAAAAAGTTTGAAATATCCAATATATTTTGTTCCACTTCATGATTGTGTCTATCTTGTTGTTGCTTCTTCACCAAAAAATTACAGTTTTATATCTTTATGTTTGAAGCCTGAAATGTGGCATAAGGTCAAAATGTTCAAGGGGGCTGAATACTTTCGCAAGGCACTGTATGTGTTTGTATATATATATATATATATACATACATATATATATTTGGAAACTGAAGGATGGCCAACAGTTTGGCATTTTAACTTAAAAATCACTTGAGGCTAATATTTAGTGTTTTTCTTATCCATTAGTCAGCCCCTCCAACAATAAATATTTTGAGTGAACACAATTTATTTTAAATATGTGTTTTTAAGAAACTGTAGCCTACATTTGCTATAGCCTATCCATCGCAACTTCATAGCTGTATCCTACCTGGCTGAAGCTTTGATCCAGTGGAAGACAAAAGGAGGAAGGGTGATGGTCACTTGACAATCTCTAACTCACTGCTCTACACTACCTCAAATATAAGCCAGCAATGAGAAAATGAAAGATAGTGAAATAGTACTATAGCCTGTCTGAAATTCTATAAATAAATTGATGAATGATAATCTTTTTAGAATTAGACATTATAGGCCAATGCTGAAGTAAACATAATACCTAGCAATATTCAACTTTCACCGTATCTCTTCAGTAGTAACACAAATATATTAAATTCATTGCAAATAATTTGATTTGTTGTGAAGAAAAATGTATCCTCAATAGACAACCCTATTCATATGAAAGGGCAATTGGTTATATTTGGCTGCCGGTAGCTAGCAAGTGTATATGGCTGAAGATAACTTGGTGCCTTGGCTAGTTAGCAAGTAGAGACTAGCTGTGTGGCTGGTTCAATGTCCCCATCATGTCATGCAACTCCCAGCTGAAGTGATGGTGTTGACCGAGACTGGGTTTAGTAATGCAGAAAATCCTTTCTCTGGCTCGTGCTGGACTGTTCCTAAACATCAAGTGGAGACTCATTGTGTGCGGACTGGTCAAAACATTTGCCATAATAATGAACTGGAGGGTGACGCGAGGGGGCAATCAAGCCTCCAATCAATGCTGCAACCGCAGCATAAAGTGATTTAGAAGGACAAATCTTTTAGTACTGATTCAGTACACCCAGTTTAATGAAAAGATTATTTGAATTGTTCACGATTCGCAAATCACTAGAGTGGTTCACTGAATGCAGCTTATGCAGTAGACATGAAAGGAAAGAGAGTAAACATTTTTCTCCTTTTGTCAGAACACCCCAAATGTCTGCATATTGCTGTGCAGAACAATACGTTACAAAAAATGTTGACTCATTTAAAAAATATCGGGGGATTTATCCCCCCAGATACCCCTTCATTACACCAATGCCAGGCACACTCCTAAAGCAGAGTCAGTAGGGGTTTCATGAACACCAGGGAGATTTCAAATGCCTTCTAAATATCATTAAGTATTTATGGAACATTCTGGAGCTCTAAGTTAGTTTCCACCTCCATCGTCTTCAAGAACTGGATGCTTTTCTTTTCGAATAATGGTGGAAAACTTATTATTTAAGTTTTTTTGGAAAGAAATGGATGGCCCTCATTGTTTCCTTGATATGAATAAATTATTTCTGTTATTTTTTTCTATCCTAAATGTAGGACAATGTGTCTGTGTTTATGACATTAATAATACTTTAGAATCAATGAATCTTTGTGACACAGAAAATAGAACATGATTTTGATGAAAAAATCCTCAATGTTAGGTGTGCTTAATCCCACTCACTGTAAATAAGATTAAATCAACATTATGAGGGAGCACCATTCATCTCCACCCATTTTCAATTGAAGCTGCGATTAAATCCAAGTACAAGCTATTCCGAGACATCATTCAAGGGATAGAACAATTAATCTACAACAGATGAAAAACAATCCACATCACAAGAGACATTTTATCTTTGTGTGTGTTGAATAGCAAATGGTTCTTGGTTAATGTGTATTAATATGAATGGAAACCTGTGCCGAATAATAAGATTCTGTTAGGTTACATTAGTACAATAGGTAAGTGGATTAAGTAATTCATCATACATCTTTATAATAAAACAATATTCAAAGAATAAAGGGTGATTGTAAAATGAATGTTATTACACCCGAATACAGTATCTTCCCTGACCTATTTCTGACTAGTACCTACCTATTAGTTGGTATCATGCATTTTGAAGGTAGTCAGAAATACAACAATAACATGTAATATATTTGAGGCCAGGCATTCTTTCATATTGCATAATACTTTTTTTCAAACCCATCAGAAATGAGGTGGCTGAAAGTGGGGGTGTATTTTGTGTTAGATACACTACTACCAATACAGACTGGCGAGTGTTGAACGTGCTGATTACGTTTTGGAAAATATGTCTTTCACACATACATTCTCTCACATTTATAATCTTTTCACATTGTCTTTTTCAAAGGACCACTCAGAAATGTAACAATGAGCTCAAGGGAACATTAAGAGAACTAAACTCTGGTCAGCACTTTGTGGGTACCTCATGCTTCCATGACAATTGCTATGCAAAGAAGTTTTTAACTAACTCCAAATCGCCTAGATGAGGGATTAATGCCAAAATATCCAAGATAGTATCCTCATGGGGGTTTATCTTGAGGATACAAAAAGGCTATTCTCAAACCAAACGGCATCTAATTGTTACTTAACATTTTAATTCTTAATAGAAATGTTCCACTTTCCAGTGCAGTATAACCTAAAATCACTAGGTAAATCCATTTTTACTATAGTCATTTAAAAAATTATTATGTAAAAATGTATTGATCTTCCACATGTCTAGTATATGTAATTTTGAAATCACTTCCTGTCAGTGGGCATACTGTATTTGTTTACGCTATTGTTACCTTGCATTACTGATTTAATTTGCTCTGTGTGGGTAGACAAGTTTGGTAAATATCAGTATCAATTTGAATATTTTCCTGAATCTAAATTAAATAATTTCTGGGGACAGCTCGAACTGTGGACAGGCAAAAAAAATGTTGACAGTTGCTCACCTTTCTAAAGACACTTGGATAAGCTTGACGCTTAACAAATTACACCAGTGGAGAGAAAGTCAATTTGTTTTACTCTCTAGGCCATGTTCATAATCAGAGAAAAAAGCAGTTAAACTATGCTTTTTTTGAAGTGTTTTGTTTCATGTCCTCACTTTCCATTGGAAATGAGTAAAATCCTGAGGGGATTTTCTCAATCACATCTTTAATCTAAGGCACACCTTAGGACCTGCAGTTATTGCTGTCATACCAAATGAGAACTGATGAAACCAATCAAGTGCTTGATGCTTCTTATTTTTTAGAACCAAAAGCGTGGAATCATCAATTAATTGATAATTTAACAATCGAACTCTGTACATTATCATACCTGACATTGGTAGACCAAACAAGACATGGTTCTTTGCTAAAACAGAGCAGTTGTGTGCACGCTTCTGGGTGAACATGTCATTCTGAATAGCGGGAGATAACTGCAGTGCTTTCTAGGCTTTCAAATTCTCAAATCTACCTTTGATTTGCTCTCCACTCCACTTTGGATTGATACCATTTGGCAGAATTGGAGAGAATGAGAAATAAAAAGGAGAGTGGTGGATAAAGGAAAGGAGTGGTGGAGAGCATTTTACTGTGCATTCATATTAATCATTCTAATCTGTGGGAAGTGGTATGTTTAAAAGTCCATTTACCTATTTCAAGAAATACAGATAACCAGTGTTTCTGATGGTGCCGACCCAGCAGATCACTAGCTGAAGAATAACAGGCTGATAAAGTATTTTTTTAAGTAAAGGAGCATGAAAGCACCATTCGGGTTGCGACACCAGCCAAACCTTTCCAGTTGTAAAAGGTTGTATGAAGAAAACCTTTTTAAAGTTTGTTTGAGGAACTCCTGTTTTAAAGTTTTGAACCAGAATCCTTTTTTCATAGGAGTATATACATTTTCAACCTTTTTAATAATATATTAAACATATCCTTCCATGAAGCACTGTGCTCTTTCTCAATGCCTCACAAAACAACAGCATCATAATTGGCAGGGTTCATATTCTGGTCAAGGCATTGCTGCAATGCCTGGCGCAAATTGTTACAGCTCTGTCCGGGGTGAACTAGTGATGATAGACTGAGGTGGGTAGCTTGTCATGACAGTCTTTCTCTCTCCTCATATATATATATATATATATATATATATAATATATATAGTTGTGCCCAAATGTTTGCATACACCTAGAGAATTGAAATAGATGCACCATTTTTAAAGTGTTGTGTTTAAGTTTTTTCTTTTACGCATATTGTAGTTCTGTTTTTAAAAATTTACAGAATATGTACTATAATGCCTACTATGCACAGTATGTTGTATTTGGAATTTTCTTTTGTCTTAATTTGTAAATTTCTTAAACAGCAAACACTGGTGTTACAAGACTCTTTGATGGACAGCCAGGCCATTTAGTGCCCTCAGCCTCTCACTTCCTTGTGGAAAGTGACATGTTCGTCATGGCAGGGAGAATGGTGGGGCAATCCTTTGTTCATGAAGGACCATGCCTGTCAGGGCTTAGTCCTGCTGTTGTGCATGTCCTGTTTGGAGGAAGCCCGGAAACTGCAACAGTAACACCAGAGGACTGTCCAGACCTAGACATCTGGAAAACAATCAGGCTTGTATGTTTTTATCTAAACTCATTATTTCTTCCCTGTTATACAATCGAGCAAGAAAGTCTCCACCCCCTTAGCCAATATGTTTTTAAGTGGGCTCTAATACTTTAGGGAAAAATGGCTGAGGAGCTGAGGACTGTGCTATTTAGCTTTTTTATATTCTCCTTAATGGTTTTACATTTTAAACAGCTTTTTAATGTTGTAAGTAAAGCAATTTAAATAGTGCTATATAGATAATCTTGCCTCGCCCTTCGCTTACCTCTGTGTCTTAAAGCTTGATGGGGAATCTGAACTCAGACGAGGACAAAAAAGTGTCCAGGACTTGGCCTACGCTTGGAATCTCCCTGGCCTTACTGGAAATAACCGAAGATGGCTTTTTGAGAAGATGTTGATCCATGCTGTGCGTGAAATTTAAAGAAACTGTCACATATTGGCAGAAGTCATCCTCAGAACTTGCTTTGGGATAATAAAAAATACTTGTTTCACCTTCTGTCCGTTAATGTCATTAACAGGTAATTGGACATGTCACAAGACCAATTAAGCAACTCAGACGTGGTCTTAAAGAGACACCAATGTGGACATTGCTGACCAAACATCCTGACACAGTGGCCCAGCTTTTTCCACAGGAGAGAGCAGTGGAATGTAACCCTGCATTAACTTTTTACAATTTGATTTGTGTGTGTAAATATTATATGGATAGAATCCACGACAGTGGTAAAATTATTAACGTCATGTTGTTTATTGTTGTCAATGTAGATAATCCTGCACCACATCACCTGGCCTCATGAAGATGACAATGATGAAGACGACGATTGTTCACTTGACACCAAATGCTGTGTATCAGGTTATCTTACGCATTGAAAATGGTATGTTTCCAGATTTAGAACTCTTGCCAACATGTTATTATAAGTTTGTATTTATAAGTGGCAAGTTACTTTTTAAACAGTTAATAATAAATTGAAAAATTTCTCTAATTAAGGGTAATATTATGGAAGACTGTTTGCAAACCTGTATGTAGGACAGCAAGAGTGGATAATTGCATGGTCTTCACTTACACCTTTATTAATAGTATTTTTTCATACCTTTGAAATTTCACCAGGGTATACGTGTTATGGTATTTTTGTTCAAGAAACTGCTGTATTTGTTACATCACAGAGAACTACTATGATACAATTATTGAATACTAAACATTATTTAAATTTTCTAAATTAATATTTGTAGCAACCTATCATTTGATCCATTTTGTTTAATCCACAGCATCACCTGATGAATTGAGTGACCTGTTAAAATTCTAGACAGGATGGGAGATTCTGCCAAAGAATAACCTATCCATTGAGGTGGTCAAGGGCAGCTTCCCAACAGCCTCCACCTGTTTTGAGACCCTGCGAATCCATATGCATCCTTTAAAAATGACATCCTGGCTTGTATTGGCACTTGCCAAACAGGATTTGGGCTTGAATATTTACATCTAGGATGTGTTATCTTAGTGTTCCCTTTATTTTTTTGAGCAGTGTATTTTTTACATACATGTGCCTTGAAATCCAGCTATTCCAGTTCCCTGTACATTAAGTTAAAGGTTCCTATTGAAATTCAGGATAAAAAAATGAATAATTTTGCTCGTTTGTCCTCAAATCTTTTTGACAGTTAGGTCATCCTGAAAAATTCATGGTTGAACAATACTTGCATAAGAAGAATTACAAGAATTGCCTAAAATTTATTTGTCTTGTAAATGTTGGAGTTTTGCCCTGATCTGACACTATGGAAAAATATTATAAATTTATTTATAAAAATTGACAGAAAAAATAACAGTAAAGATACTGGCCCTCACGTGCGTACGACCTAAAACAAGCGTACGACGGGCGTACAGCGATTCCTACGCAAAGCAAAGGATTTATCAATCTGAACGTGATCGTAGGCTGCGATAAAATCTCACGTCTGGTCTGACTTCGTGTACGCAAATTCTATAGTGTGACTAGCGCTGTTCATGGTATAACCACCCGGTTCAGTGAATTGTTGAACCAGCGATCATTGATGAATGTGTCTGCATCGCAACTACCCCATATTGCAAATTACATTTCAGAATTACAAATGAATTATATACAGCAACTAGTTGGGTTAAATGTTTGACCCAGCATGCTGGGTTGTCATTTTAACCCAATTATGGGTTAACCTTTTTTACAGTGCTGGGTTAATGTAACCCAAAATGGGTTGGAAATTTAAACTAGAAATTTTAGTAATTAAAATGACTAAAATAACACATCTACAGCAATACAGACTTCAGTAATCAAAATATGAAAATGTATTTTTGTTTTATCAAGTAAGATTGTCCATTTGTGAACACTTTTTTTTAATTTCCCATCACTCCCAATTGACAAAATTCAATGAAAGTGCATGAAACCATTTCACAGAAAGACTTGAGAAATAACTTCATGATTAATCATAGCTCATGATTAAGCTATGGTTCTATCACTGTGTTGAGGTATTTTGTAGTATAACATCAGAAATTAGTGATGGAAACACCAAAATTAGAAACAAAATTCCTTAATTCGCAAATAAGTGGTTTTTGACTAGTACAAAAACAATTTAATGCAAATAATGGGAGATGGAAACACATTTGCAGAATAAATTCTGACATTACGAACATTAAAGCCACGTGAGGGCTCTTTTTAGAGAACCAAATAATTTGTCTCAGCAACAAGAGTCGTTCATATACAGTGTCTTTTGAATGTATTCGGCCCCCTTGAACATTTCAACCTTTTGCCACATTTCAGGCTTCAAACATAAAGATATAAAACTGTAATTTTTTGTGAAGCAACAACAAGTGGGACACAATCATGACGGACAAATTGGGCGAGCAAAATTATTCGGCCCCCTTAAGTTAATACTTTTTAGCGCCACATGTTGCTGCGATTACAGCTACCAGTCGCTTGGGGTATGTCTCTATCAGTTTTGCACATCGAGAGACTGAAACTTTTGCCCATTCCTCCTTGCAAAACCACTCGAGCTCAGTGAGGTTGGATGGAGAGCGTTTGTGAACAGCGGTTTTCAGTTCTTTCCACAGATTCTCGATTGGATTCAGGTCTGGACTTTGACTTGGCCATTCTAACACCTGGATATCTTTATTTGTGAACCATTCCATTGTAGATTTTGCTTTATGTTTTGGATCATTGACTTGTTGGAAGACAAATCTCCGTCCCAGTCTCAAGTCTTTTGCAGACTCCATCAGGTTCTTCCAGAATGGTCCTGTATTTGGCTCCATCCATCTTCCCATCAATTTTAGCCATCTTCCCTGTCCCTGCTGAAGAGAAGCAAGCCCAAACCATGATGCTGCCAACACAATGTTTGACAGTGGGGATGGTGTGTTCAGGGTGATGAGCTGTGTTGCTTTTAGGCCAAACATAACGTTTTGCATTGTTGCCGAAAAGTTCCATTTTGGTTTCATTTGACCAGAACACCTTCTTCCACATGTTTGGTGTGTCTCCCAGGTGGCTTGTGGCAAACTTTAAACAACACTTTTTATGGATATATTTCAGAAATGTCTTCTTGCCACTCTTCCATTAAGGCCAGATTTGTGCAGTATACGACTGATTGTTGTCCTATGGACAGACTTGCCCACCTTAGCTGTAGATCTCTGCAGTTCATCCAGAGTGATCATGGGCCTCTTGGCTGCATCTCTGATCAGTCTTCTCCTTGTATGAGCTGAAAGTTTAGAGGGACGGCCGGGTCTTGGTAGATTTGCAGTGGTCTGAGACTCCTTCCATTTCAATATTATCGCTTGCACAGTGCTCCTTGGGATGTTTAAAGCTTGGGAAATCTTTCTGTATCCAAATCCGGCTTTAAACTTCTCCACAACAGTATCTCGGACCTGCCTGGTGTGTTCCTTGTTCTTCATGATGCTCTCTGTGCTTTCAACGGACCTCTGAGACTATCACAGAGCAGGTGCATTCATACAGAGACTTGATTACACACAGGTGGATTCTATTTATCATCATTAGTCATTTAGGTCAACATTGGATAATTCAGAGATCCTCACTGAACTTCTGGAGTGAGTTTGCTGCACTGAAAGTAAAGGGGCCGAATAATTTTGCCCGCCCAATTTGTCAGTTTTTATTTGTTAAAAAAGTTTGAAATATCCAATAAATTTCAATAAAAAAAAATAAGGATTTTATGACCGTAAGTAAAATATTTTGTACTAAAAGCTTATTATAAGTGATGTGTGGTAACCTGTATTTCCTAAGTAAAATGTAATTGTTTTCAAGACGCGTACCTGACATTAAGTAGTCTAACGTTGTGAATTTTATAGCTACACTAAAACCGAGATATTTGCTAGAATCCCAAGATTCTAACCTTTAAGAACATATAAGACTTTTATATATATCCTAAAAAATGAGTGTGGTAGTTCTGTTTCTAGTTGACATTACTGTTTGCAATATCTGTAGTTGAAACTCGCAGCTCTAACGTTGTGAATTTTACAGCTACACTAAAACCGAGATTTCTACTAGAACCCCAACATTCTAAGCTTTAATGAGATATAAGACTTGTATATATAACCTAAAAAATGAGGGTGCTAGCCGTGTTTTCCTTTTGCCATTGAATTTAATTTTAGGTACAAAAACGGCAAGTTGAGTAAACAAGCTAACAGCTTTTGGTACTGGCTGTTTATGTCACATTATAACTAATAATTATCTCATTTTCATAGCTATTTTAAAACCGAGATATTTGCTGGAACCCCAACATTCTATGCTTTAAGGACATATGAGACATGTATTTATAACTTAAATATTGCATTTGTGAGCTTTGATTTTATTCCTTAATGTATTTACTATGAAGTGAAAACAAAAACTTTTTTTTTCAAGACACGTAGCTGACATTAAGTAGTCGTAACGTTGTGAGTTTTATAGCTACACTAAAACCGAGATATTTGCTAGAATCCCAAGATTCTAAGCTTTAAGGACATATAAGACATGTATATATAACCCAATAAATGACAGTGTTAGCCTTGTTTCTAGTTTGACATTCCATTTATTTTGAGGCACATGTGTACAAGCACGTAGCTCACATTATGAGGGGAAATTATTATTTTTGTTATAGCTACTGTAGAATGGTGACATTTGCTATATTCCTGAGTGTCTAAGCTTTCTGTAGATATATAACATGTATATATAACCTAGAAATAGAACTTGTGAACTTTGATTGTTTGGACTTGTGAACAAGTTTTTTTTTACTCCCGTTGGCGGTATGTTGCTCCCTAAGTAGTTAAAATAGGAAATAAAAGTCTGCCATCTTTCTCAAAAGTTTGAGTGTGATCCCCTCATGGAATACTTAATTTTCTCAAGTTTTTAAAAATGACATGACATCACATAGCCACTGAGAGGCTAAGGGTGGCTGAGAGGACTTCCACTGTAGCAAAATCTTGTGTTGTACCAATAGTGTAGTAAAAGGAATGATATCAGCATTTTTATAATTCAGCAGGAGGGAGTCCCCTGGGACTCCAAACACCGCTATCAGGGGACATGGCGTTAGATTGATTTTGAGTGCTTTAGAAAGGGTATAGTATTCCCCGGGAGTTTACTTCCGCTATAATCACAGCAGTCTACATACCTCCACAGGCGGATAAGGCGCGCGCGCTTGAGGGACTATATGGAATAATAAGTGACCTAGAGGACGCTCATCCTGAGTCTGTTTTTATTGTTGTTGGAGACTTTAACAGGACAAACATGAAAGAAATACTGCCCAAATTCCATCAGCATATTTCTTTTCACACTCGGGGCGATCAGACCCTAGACCACTGTTATTCAACGATCCGTAACATCTTCAAACCCATCCCCCGCCCTGCCTTTGGAAAGGCAGATCACATCTCCATTCGTCTCCTCCCTACCTACAAACACTGTCTTAAACAGGAAAAGAAGAAGACCCCAGATGGTGAGAATGGGCAACCTTACCTCCTCCACAATGACCCTGAGCACCGGAGCCCCACAGGGCTGCATACTCAGTCCCCTCTTGTACGCTCTGTTCACTTATGATTGTGTGGCCACACGCAGTTCCAACACCATCATAAAGTTTGCTTATGATACAACCATCGTAGGTCTCATCTCCAACAACGATGAGACTGCTTACAGAGAAGAGGTAAGAGCCTTGGCTACCTGGTGCCAGAGCAACAACCTCTCTCTCAACGTCAGCAAGACAAAAGAGATGATAGTCGACTTGAGGAAGCAGCAGAGGGAGGGTCCTGCCCCCATACACATCGATGGAGCTGAAGTCAAGAGAGTTTCAGAGTTCAAGTTCCTCGGTGTGTTCATCAGGAGACTCAAGAAGTTTGGCATGTCTGTCAGGATTTTAATAAACTTCTACAGGTGCACCATTGAGAGCATCCTCTCAGGCTGCATTACAGCCTGGTACAGCAGCTGCTCCGCTGCTGATCGTAGGGCCCTTCAGAGGGTGGTGAAGTCATTGGAGCGCATCATTGGCTGCTGCCTCCCCTCCGTGCAAGGCATCTACCATAAGTGATGCCTTAGGAAAACAAAGAACATCCTCAAAGACCACAGCCACCCAGGCTGTGAACTTTTCTCACTACTGCCATCTGGTAGACGTTACCAGAGCATCAAGGCACGGACCACCAGACTTAAAAACAGTTTCTTCCGACAGGCCATTCGGCTGCTCAACATGGAACACAGACACTGATCGCAAATCGTCTGTTGAGCACTAACACTCTCTGGTCACTTTATGCTCTCTACATTTATTTTAGCAGAATTCAAATGCACCTTTAAAAGCAATTTTCCATGCCAATCTATAATATTTACTACTGTTGTACATTTTCCAGACCACTGCTCAGTACATAGCGTTTTATTATTATTATTACTATTGTCATTATTATTTTAAAATTCTTATATTGTTGTAATTCTTGTTTTTAAGCCCACTGCATAGAATCGCCGTGCCATGTCAAAATAATTTCTCTGCATAGGATGATGTATGTTATTCGATGCATATGATAAATAAACAACTTTGACTAGAATACAAAGGTCCAATAATAGCTCAATTTCAAGCAGGTAAAAAACATATGGTAGAGGTTCCATGGGGAGGAATGACATCTGTAATTGGGATACATTTTGGACATCACTGTGGGATACATTTTGGACAGTCTGGACTAAGAGTAATGAACTCTGTTGGTCACCTTGAACTGAATGAGTCCAAGTCGGGCAAAAGATGAAGTGGAACTTGTTTTATCGATCACTCCATCCCAGAAATCATTCGAAAATTCAAGACCCATTTCTTGCTCCCAAGCAGTTTTAGGTATAATAGTGTAGTGCTTATCGCAGGACATAATCCAAGAATAAATTTAAGAAATTACTGATTTCTGTTGAGGTAAAAAGTTCAATAGCTCATTCCAGGGCTGGATGGGGGGTAATAAAGGGAAGCCAGTAAACTTAAAGGAGACGAAATATCTCATCTGCACATATCGGAAGAAATTAGATGGGGGCAAGGCGTGTTTGCCAGCTTAGGAAAACTCGAAAAACTCAATTTACCTAAACATCCTTGAAATTTTTAATGCCATTTTTTTCCCAGAGAGTAAAAGCACTGTCGACCACAAATGGAGTAAATAAATTGTTATTATTAATAGTGCCCAAAATGGATGTAGTGCAGAACTTAAAGTGGCACCGAAACTTGTACCAAATTTTTAGTGTGGATAGTACTACAGGGTTGTCTGAGTAACGTGAGGGAGATGTAGGAAGAGCAAAGCATAAAAAAGCAGGGAGAGAGGAAGAGAAGCAGGAGAGACCTTCTAGCAGGCACCATGATGTATCTGGGGAGTGCAACCAGAATAGTGGTTTCTGGAGGTTGGCAGCCTAATAGTAATAGAGAAAATTAGGAAGTGCGAGCCCACCACTGAATTTACATCGCTGAAGTAAAAACCTGCTAATTCTTGCTGTTTTTCCAGCCCAAATGAAAGAGGAGACCACCTGGTTAATTGCTGTAAAAAACACATAGGTATGAACAAAGGGATAGATTGGAAAAGATGCATGAATTTGGGAGAAAAAAAAGTTTCAAACAGAAACAAGGGGAGGCATGTGTTTTTGGCTCTCTTCAGTTTTCAGATAGAACATACTCACAAAATTGAACAGCAGTAACATAGATATCACAGCCAAAGGACTGGGATGCAGGTCTTGGGTTAATAATCTCTCTTAAAGCTGCCATTTGTCCATCAGCCTGTGGGCTTTCTGTGTCTGGCACGATGACACTGGAGTAGCCATCAGCAGTAAGTCCACTGTTTTCCCACTCAATGTGAGGAAAGAGAGAGAATAGCAATAACCCATCATTCAAACAGCCAAAACATTATGACCACTATTTGACAGGTGGATCTCAGCGTTTTGATTGGCTGAGCCATTTAAGCCATGCTATTGGTCCAATTGTATGTTCCAACCCATTAAAGAGTTCCTACTGTACAGGCCCTCCCTAAACCGAGCTGTCAAAACTTTGATGAGTGGGATTCAGGGTGGAGATTGGTTATTGTCAAGCCAGGGCCCTAAGGGCGTCCTAAGGCCTTTTCCCCCACCCCTCAAAACATCAGGGAATTCCAAGGCACTCTTCTAATTTAAAAAGCCTTTATTATATGGTTAGGTCATCAAGAACCTTAAAAAAAGAAACACTCCAACGCGTTTCGGCATACAAGCCTTCGTCGGGGAGTCAACAGAAAGGCAAATACTTCCTTATATACTTAAAAAACGCAAATCAGACTTTCTTATATACTTGGTGTTTTTTAAGTATATAAGGAAGTCTTTTTGCCTTTTTGAAATCTGTTGACTCCCTGACGAAGGCTTGTATGCCGAAACACGTTGGAGTGTTTCCTTTTTGAAGGTTCTTGATGAACTAGCCATATAATAAAGGCTTTTTAAATTAGAATTACTCTTAAGAACACTGCTAAGACTTGACTTAAGAGTAAGAGTCCAGTCTCAGTCATACTTTTAGGGAAGTGTAGGACTAAATCTTAAGTGTCAGTCTTAAGAGCTGATTCACGACACTTTGCTGTGCCGCAAACGGGATTTTGGATGACGACATAGGCAAGATTCAATCACTGAATAGATGTACTTGTTTAAGAATATTCTTAGATAAATTCACATTCAATGGTGACATTCATAAGAGGAGTTGACATTCAACAAACATTTGACAATAAAGAATTTTCAAGAGAATCCATTATGATATACAAATTGTAAATTGAAGATTAAAAAAGGTTTTCAACACGTTTTCCACTATTTCTCAATTAAATATTTCAAACGAGTGTGCCGTTAACTGACCTACCTATATATAGCCTAGAGTTAATGATGTAATCATAGCCACCATGGATTCCAGAAGATAACCGAACTGGAGAGAATAAGAAACACTGCTTGCTGTAGCCTAGTTGAATTTTGTAGTAGTAGAATGTGGAATCTGCGCTTCCACTGGCCAGTCCCTCTCCACCACACTTAGTGTGATACGATGTGCCCGGTGAAGCAATATATTATATATCGCCTATATTAGAATCCAGTGTTCTATAAATAAACTATAAAATAATTGTGAATAAATAGCTTACAAAAAGGCTACCTGTTGTAGTTAATTTGGGCTTCTGTCAGTGGCATACGGAAAGGGGTGAGCTGCCACGAGCGGGTATCCTCCGGCGGCAGAAAGTGCCTTTCAAACTGCTGCTTCGGGCCACTTTTATTCCATATCGCGCGTCATGGGTAGACCCAGGCCATTTGGGTACAACATCCAAAATGGTGTAGTCTGCATCAAACTCAACTCGTGCGTTGATGCTGTGGTAACTCATATAAACATTCTCGTTGACGCTGGGAGCAATGATCTTTATGTAAGTGCCATCCATTGCGCCTACTACTCTTGGGAAGCCGGCTATTTGCATGAATTGTGTTTGCTTCTGTTGGATTATGCGGGGTGTTGTTGGGAAGTCAGTGAAACGCGTGACAATGTGTTGAGCTGTATGTGCAATAATTGTTTCCATTACAATTCGGCTTATTGATGGTTGTGATGGGCCAAATCATCAGCATTGCGTTGCTGCAAACGAAGCATAATCACCATCTTCAATTCATCTGAAAATGAATTGCTGCATAAATATAACTGGTGAAATGACGTTCCTCACTCAGTCGTTGATGAAGATGATGCTTGCTCTGACCAAACAATACCATTTTTAATTAATTAAGCAGCGTCAAACAATTAAAAAAAACATTCTTCCTCTTCTAAAAGATTTGCGCACGTCTCTGTCTACGCCATCACAAGCCCCTACTGGCAACTCTTAACCACTTAAGAGACCTCTCGAGCGGTCTTAAATAGCTGGGAGAGTAAGAGTGAGTCTTAGCTTTTTAGAAATTTGATAACTTGCTTTTACACTTAAGTTTGAGAGTAGGAGTAAATTTTGTCAATTCTCAGCACTTAAGACTAAAATGGCACTTTGAGAAGCTTGATAAATACGGGCCCAGATTTATCTACCATTTCCATTAATGAAGAATTCACACAGACACAAAAGATGTACATGGTTAACATTGCACTTCTCCCACCGTCTTTAAGATCCAGTTTACTTAACAGCAACCAGTGCACTTGTTATTAAATCCTTTTTTCTCATGTTTAGTTTACTGTTGATGACAACACTTATACCCAAGCCAAGTGGGATACCCTCATCTGTCTGAGCCCTGGAATCAGCCTCCAAAACAACATTGTCCCAGCTACAGTCAGCAGAGCCTCCCTAGGCAACCGTACATCTCAGAATTTCTCCCAAATTACGTTCTCAGGAAACCTGAATTACGTTATATGCCAACATATTTATGGTTTTTTACATTTGAACTGCACGTTTCGTTATTAGGCTATATTTGTACTTCAATTACGTTGCACCGGTACATTTCGTTTAGCGGATTTGTGCGAGAACATTCCACACATTCCATAGCGTTCGAAATTATATTGCAACGTTCACAGTTCAGGTTAGGTAGGAGGATACTAACGGTTAAGTTTAGACATGAGGTTACTAACGGTTAAGGTTAGATATGAAGTTACTGAGGTTAAGGTTAGAATTAAGGTTAGGGTTAACATTACAAAAACCGATAATCGCGTGTCTGCATGACGCAAGCAATGTAGAAAAAAACTCACACAAAGTGCCGGTCTGGATTTGAACTCGCGAACACTGGCATGGAAGTCGTGGATTTATATGCTCGTCCACCATCCCCGACCTCCACCCTAGCAAAAACTATGCAATATACATGCTACGTCATGATCTTTATATGTTCATATTTAACATTATTCAATTGTTCAATTTAGTTCCCTACAAATGTAATTGACCCTCTCATACGTTCATATTTCACATATTTTGGTTTTAGAAAATAGTTCCCTCAGAACGTATTTCATGTGATTTAGGGCTGCCCAAGGACATCCTCACCTAGAGCATTACAGAGTACCAGCACCAGTGAGCAGATCCTGTGTCTGACTGACAGATGTAGTTGCAGAAGGGGTACCCAAGTAAAAAAAGTACAGTATATTTAAATTATACTCCATTATTATATTTCTAGTATTATTTATGTCAAAATAATATATTAGAAGTATATTTAGTAGGAATAAAATACATTTTAAATACAATTTAAGTATACCTTTCTTTGCTTGGGCAGGTACATTGAGCAGAGCAATTACTACATTCAGGTTGGAGAGGCAAAAGCCAGCATTCTTCACATCAACCAGGTGCTGTCCCAGTTTTCTAGCAGAGACAGTGCCCTTATGCTGTGGCTTAAATCAATTGCTCGAGATTGCAACCTGGACTGAAGAAATCATCATGGATGAATTTTGAAGCAACAAAAAGATGATCAGGTGTTGCACCAGCAGCCAGTGTACTGACTGCTACCCTGATCTGAGTGCTAGTTCAGTGTTTTGATTTTTTTGTCTAATTTGTCTATGTCTAATTCCACTCGGGAGAAATAAGCATTTGGAGTGTTTTCTCCTGTTGCCATGAAGAATGGTGATGTCTGTGTTCCATTGATGATGGATTTTTATATCTCATGTTTAACACAATGTTGCTTCAACTCAGAGTTGACTGAACTAATTGTTACCACTTATTCAGAAACCAGTAACTCTTGAGTTTGACAGCTCAGCGTCAGTCAACCCTGAGGTGTGGTTTCAACTTAGTTTGTCAACCCTGCTACTGAAATACCCCCGTTGTCAGTAAGTTTATGTTAGAAGAAAAAAACTATTTTACATAAACATACCTGTCAATAGTATAAACAGAGATACTGATGATTTCGCTTTGGTCTCTTTATTCTTTCCAGAGCTGTATGTCCAGATTAAAATGAATGCATGCATATAAAACAACGTTCTGAAAATGTGCACCTTTTGCTATGACACTTTGCATTCCAACAGCCCAATGTACTCGATTCACCCTATTGAATCTGGTGAGTACAGTATTTGGTATAAGGACATTTAAAACATTACCAGGCAAACAATTTCTCAATGTTTCAATATAACAAAATTTGTTTTTATGATGGAATAGAACGTTTGTAAAATTATTGCTACAGCTGACAAACCATTTTTGTAATTTTCGAAAAAACATGACATTAACTTACCCGTTGCCAAAAAAGTGCAGCGTTATCAGCCGTCTCCAACCGCGATGCCCGCACTGAAGTACTTTTCCTCTACCGGTTCTGTGGTAGCTACTTTTAATAAGAGGGTCTTGTGTTTATTTTATTCATGTTTTGCATCTGCCATCTAGTGGACCGGAGAGTTAGCGGATATGCAAAATGAAAAGTCGGTAGTGTCTGGTAAACAATTGCCGCAATGTGAACACAGACCCGACATAAGAAGTTGCTACCTCCCACAGAGGTGCTAAATGCTTTCGTGACAAAGTTGCAAAGGATCGCCAGGAGTTGCCGTAGTGAGCAGGAGCCATTAGATCCTGTTTTCCCAGGTCTACATGGGCACTTTTGTCTTTAAGAATGTCAAAGATGTGTTCACAGAACCCCAATACAATTGTTTTCTCAACCCAGTTTGCTGGGGTATGTTTCATTATGTGTCTGTGTAATAGGTTTCTAAATTCTAAGATCTGTCAAATGGTCAACCATTTTTTCCTCAAGCTAAGCTGTCTCAGTTTTCTCCAAGACAGGGCTGTGTCTGTGTGTCTTTTAAAGGGTTGAAAAACAAGATGTTCAGGTACATAGTTTAAGCGTATCTGAGTTTCTGTGTTTAAGGCAAGTCTTCCGTTGGTTCCATTTTGTCTCAGACATACAGTAGGATGAGCCAAATCTGTTTGACTACGTGCAAATAAATATTTTTTTAGCATTAAAGTCTACTTGAACAACAGGAGTTTCTTTCAGGGTCCTCTCTTAAACTAAAATACAGTTATTTTGATCTAACCATGTCATTAATATCATGAATCAGAATAGGTATTTTCTTTATTTTCTTTTTTTAATTAAATTTTATAAAATTACAATGTTACAAATTTAAATTAGGATGTATTATTTTAGGTCAACCATATACAAACATGATCACTACACACCTAGACAGTCTATAGACATTTTTGAAATATATGGTATAGCCTACTTATCAAACATTCATACAATAGATAAATTAACTAAATATTTTTAAACTACCTAGCCTATTTTATGCAATTACAGGAATAGTTTCATTACCCAAAAAACTGTTAATAACAATATGCGTTAGTTTGTGATTCCACCTAGAAAGCTGTTCTATAGAGGAGTTAAGTATAGAACGCTTATAAAAATAAATAGCTTTCTTACCCCAGTTTATCGTGTTTCGGTCATTTCACACTACAAAATGCTGAATATAGCCTTTAAAAAAAGTTTGTGTTTCATTTCCCAAGATATCTAAATTTGGTGGATCACCGGGGTGTAAGGGCAATGTCCACCAAACCGGTTTTCTTACATCCAACACGGTTTATGAATACAGTCTGCCAAGATTGACAAAAGTAGCAGAACACTGAACGTTTCCAAAGGTAATTTGTTCTGTGCAAACTGGTGAGAATTAAATTATGCATTGTTTTCACAGTCTTAAAAGATGTTTCTATACATTCATAGGATTCCGACCCCTGTTGTATTTGCTGGAAGCACGGTCTTTCAAAAACCTGATCAATCATGGTAAAAATGTCTTTATCAATATTGCTTCTTTATCATTATTTTACATCAAATTAACAAACAGATGTTTTCAAATTACATTTTTGCTCTGCAAGTTAATTTATATGGGCTGTTTTTTAAGCTGGCTATTGTATGCTAAAAATGTAAAGTTTTTTAACCTCTTAAGCCTCGCCCCCTAATTGTCAAATTCTGCCTAAAAAAACATACCCAAAGTTAAACTCTTGTTACACTGGACCTGAGGCAAGTACAAACATATGGTTGATGTTTTTTTAAAGAAAAGACCTTGACATTTTTGGATATGTAAAATTCATTTCAAACAAATATACACAGTGAATATGGCACAGGAT
>JACXGM010008957.1:17586-28409 GCA_016801145.1 Umbra pygmaea | reverse complement strand
TGTGTGTGTGTGTGTGTGTGTGTGTGTGTGTGTGTGTGTGTGTGTGTGTGTGTGTGTGTGTGTGTGTGTGTGTGTGTGTGTGTGTGTGTGTGTGTGTGTGTGTGTGTGTGTGTGTGTGAATGCTTGAGTGTGTGTGTGTGAGAGAGAAAGAGAATGATATAGAACAGAAGATAACTGATAGTAAAACTAATAGACTATAATAAACAGTCTACATTATACCAGTCAGATACCAGAGATTATAGCACCCAGTTCAAGGTAAAAGGCAAATAATGGGAAAACCTGGTTTAAGCTTCAGCTGACATGATCAAAACCGATTTACAGAAAAAGACAGATAAGCTTTTACACAAACACATCTACACACAGACACTGCAACAACACATCCCAACAACAGCCATGTAAGGAAAGCACTGCAGCAAATAACCTATGGCCAACCATTCGCCTTCACCCTCACCCCCCCATTTATAAAGACTTTAATTAATCCATATATCAATGTGCTCTGGCATAGACAGAGTGAGTAAAATAACAGAGGCGACATCACAGATTCTTTATTCCTCTCCGAAGGATCCATGATACGCTGTCTCTAGAGTACAATGGAATCAAAGCTGTTGCTTTTCAGTGCTGTCACTGCGCCCGTCAGCGAAATTGACTGCGCTCCTTCCCTCTCATGTGATCCGATAGACCCGCCCACACAGCGAAGATGACAAGGCAAACCATTATTTACTGTTCGTCTGGTGTTATTGGATGAGACAGTACAGAGCGTTTTCCTAGAGAGGGAATGTTCTGGAAAAGAGAGGGAATGTTCTGGAAAAGAGAGGGAATGTTCTGGAAAAGAGAGGGAATGTTCTGGAAAAGAGAGGGAATGGAGGGCATTGTTGGAAGTGACACAGAGAAAACTAAAATTTGGAGGGGAGACAACTGTCCCTATTATTGTACATAATAAGGTGGCCCCTGTGTTGCAAGGTTATTGTATCATTCTCTTTCGTGTGACAGTTCCCGAATGTCGATTCAAGGCTCTTTTCCTTTGATCAAAGGTGAGTCATTAACACCTGGAGTTTTCATTAAGCCATCCATAATGACACTTGTTGGGTGTCACCATTAAGGAAATATTCTGGTAGCGTTGAGAGAATAAACAATACTATCGTAAAGTAATGTAAACTAATATACAGTACATATAGAGTAATGAAAACTAATATACAGTACACATACAGTAATGCAAACTAATATACAGTACACATACAGTAATGCAAACTAATATACAGTACACATACAGTAATGCAAACTAATATACAGTGCACATACATGTATGTAATGTAAACTAATATACAGTACACAAAAAGTAATGTGAATTAATATACTGTATGTAATGTAAACTAATATACAGTACACATACAGTAATGCAAACTAATATACAGTACACATACAGTAATGGAAAGAATATACAGTGCACATACATGTATGTAATGTAAACTAATATACAGTACACATATAGTAATGTAAACTAATATACAGTACACATACAGTAATGCAAACTAATATACAGTGCACATACATGTATGTAATGTAAACTAATATACAGTACACAAAAAGTAATGTGAATTAATATACTGTGCTCTTACAGTAATGTAGTGTATATGAATATACAGTACACATTCAGTAATGTAAACTAATATACAGTTCACATACAGTAATGTAAATTAATATATACTACACATACAGTAATGTAAACTAATATACAGTACACATAGAGTAATGTAAACTAATGTACAGTACACATACAGTATTGTAATGTAGAGTTATATACAGTACACTTACAGTAATGTAAGTTAAGCTAATATCGAGTACACATACAGTAATGTAAACTAATGTACAGTACACATACAGTAATGTAATGTAGAGTATTATACAGTACACTTACAATAATGTAAGTTAAGCTAATATCGAGTACACATACAGTAATGTAAACTAATGTACAGTACACATACAGTAATGTAATGTAGAGTAATATGCAGTACACTTACAGTAATGTACGGTAAGCTAATATAGCTTTTCCAATGTTGGATGGTCAAGGGCCTGTTTAAGGAAAACGTTCTTATGGTGATTTTTCACTACACTAAAGCCATGCTTCACACTGACGCCACTGCATTTTGTTGTACATAATGTGTTTATGTTAGTTTATGTTATTTTTTCAGTGCCATTATGAATTATGGATTATTATTGACCAACAAAAAGTTTCTTTCAGGGGGAGGTTGTTGTGCAAATGTTACAGTCATGAGGATACCAAAGCATGTAAACCATTATGGTCTGATAATCGTATGTTTTACAGTGGGATATTTAATTACTATGCAATGTAAATAAAATGCAAATATGCATTCAAAAAAGATTTACATATTTGTTTTTATTTAACAGATCCAGAGCCACTTAGTGGTTACACATATTTTCACAATTTTTCATGAAGCCACAGAACTCAATTAGTTCCTTCATCTAGTTGTGGCATTGGATTTCACATTATTTACCTACTGGTTGTTTCAGCTTATGTTTATGATGTTTAGGGGCGGTTGCCAAAAGGGGGTGATGCAATCAGATATCGCAATGTTATCTCTGTACTTAATAGACCATAGAACCTTTCATCTGATTACGTTTTTTAGGAACACAACAGGTTTCCAGTTAGCTTTCAACTGGCTTTTTTTATGAACATAAGTTACGTTGAGCCGCTTCAAAAGAGAGGAATGTTTCTCCTGCTCAGCCTCCCTACTGGTGAACTGTCAGGGTCGACTCCTTGGTCACCTGGAAGAGCCTCTCCCTGATGTGAACATGCATCTCTCTGGGCGGTTCTAAAGAGCCTCTCCCTGATGTGAACATGCATCTCTCTGTGCGGTTCTCTGAGCACCATTTTTCATGCCTGTGACTCAGAGACACACAAGGGATTTCAGTCCTAACAAACAAATGCTGATTGACTCAAAATCCGATGTTGGTTGTGACCGTGGTGACGCCGCACACGTACCCAGGTATTAACAACAAGTATGGGCATGGATGTGTTTAGGACTGAAGAAAACATATTTTCTGACCCAGCACTGTTGTTGCCAGAACACAAAATGGATGGAACATATATGTAACTGGCACTACCACATGAACTGAGACTTGGACTCATTATATTATTGTGTATTTCATGTGTTTGTGTTTCAGTGCATTTAATGTAGTTCTTAGTTATTGCCGTTTAAGTTAATGAACTGTCCCTTTAAGAATGGTGACACCTCCCCCTAGTTTGGCCACTGCTAGGATAGGGTTAAGGTTAGGTTAGGCTGGTATCGTGTAGATCTGATGATTAATGATTACGTTCAGCCGTGTTATATTAGTCAGTTAGTTTGCTCTATATATATGGTGGCCAAACTAGAGGGAGGTGTCAGAAATTGATTGATATTGTTACTTTGTCACTGTGTGGAAGGCTGTCCGGAAGCTACACTATAACAAATGTAAGGTGTGAAAAGATGGTTGTTGGGGTTTGGAAGTTTATGTGTATGCTCTTTACTTGTGTGTTAGTTGTCAGTGTTTATGGCACTGGAGAGCATTATAAACTGTATAAGTATACTTGTTGTGCACTCGCCTGCATTATTTAATTGTTTCCCGGATTGTCCGTTAAAAACAAGCAACAACTATCTACTTCCTGCTTTCTTCACCACACCAACCTTGACAATATAGCTTCACTGCCCTATGTAGCTCACCCATTTCATCGTTATTTTATCAAGCCAGTTGACAGAAAACATTTTCTTCTAGTTGGGATTAAACAAACATGGGTTAAATTAACTATCATATGTTTTTGGGAATACCTAAACATCAGATAAATTATTTGTTGGTTTTAGTTATTCATCAGTATGTAGACCCAGCAACTGGGTTTGTAAAGTTTCCCTACATTTTATCTTTTCAGTTAATGTTGATTTTGTTGCTTCAGTGAGGCTAGCAGAGCCTTACGTAGCTGGAAGAGTTGCCAAATTGTTACAGTATAATATATGTTCATTAGTGCTGAGCCTTCTGAGATCATTCAATGAGCTGGGTCATGTAGCTCCGTTTACTGAAAAAACAACAGCTCATTTGTCTTACAAACAGTTTTAAGTTCAAAGGCAAAAAGGAACATGAAATGGGGACCATGTACAAAGCTTTTTCTTCAAAAAGAAGCAGAGTTTCTCGCACCCTGTATAAACACTCTAAAATATTTTTAAATGATTGAATGTTTGAAGTTCTTGATGGACAATCTGACAATAAAATGCCATGTGCTCCTACAATCTGACACTGCGTGAAGTGTTCTGGACACCTTCACAGAGATAGTAACCTCTCTAGGTTTCTTCTCAGGCTCATCTCTTTCTAGCGAATTGTTCCTAACGGGTGTATCAAACGTGTTTGAAGCACACATACCAAATGATAGGCTGCCACCTATACAATGAGAAATGATTCCTTAATACAAGTGTGCTTTTTCAGAGCGGTTACTTTGAACGTTTCCTCCTGTGCGGCAACCCACGAGGCATTTCAAGGCATCTTTACTTTTAAGAGCGCCCTGTTTGAGTCCTCTTGAGCAGTTACATTGTTGAGGGACCGTTTTGAGTTAGTGTGACTGGACGCCATACGGAGGCTGGACGGTGAATGGGGTACAAAAGACAGTCGGTCTGAGGAGGAATAGTCCCAATGACAAGGCAAAGGAAATGAAAAACATTTTCAGTTTGAAATATTTACTACATCTCAGTCCAGGACCACAGGGAGCTCCCACACAAATGAAAACATCGATATGGCCACCGACTGAGAGTGACCATACAAGAAAGAGAAATCGATCAATTACGAGTGTGTGTGTTTGTGTCATTGGAAGACAATTCCTCTGTGAAAAGTGTGTACTACGGCTGAATGCAGGCATGTTTGTGTCTCTGGCTATGATGTAATAACACATTACTAATGTATTTTTGCATATGTAACCAGTACTTGTTTTGCCATGGTCTACAAACCTGGTGAGGACCAGAAATGGCCAATAGGATAGCAAAACAAGGAACCTGTGACCTTGTGGGGACCTTTGGACAGATATTGCTCATTATGTGCATGTAAATGTGAAAACAATCTACCAGGCAGTTTTTGTTCCTACCCTCACCTATGGTCATGAAGGCTGGGTCATGACCGAAAGAACGAGATCCAGGGTACAAGCGGCTGAAATGGGTTTCCTCAGGAGGGTGGTGGGCGTCTCCCTTAGAGATAGGGTGAGAAGCTCAGTCATCGGTGAGGATCTCAGAGTAGAGCCGCTGCTCCTTTGCGTGGAAAGGAGCCAGTTGAGGTGGTTTGGGCATCTGGTAAGAATGCCCCCTGGGCGCCTCCCTAGGGAGGTGTTCCAGGCACGTCCAGCTGGGAGGAAGCCTCCGGGAAGACCCAGGACTAGGTGGAGAGATTAAATCTCCAACCTGGCCTGGGAACGCTTCGGGATCCCTCAGTTGGAGCTGGTTAATGTGGCTCAGGAAAAGGAAGTTTGGGGTCCCCTGCTGGAGCTGCTGCCCCCGCAACCCGATCCCGGATAAGCGGACGAAAATAGATGGATGGAAATGTGAAAACAGTTTATCTCAGAAATCTGCCCAAATTACGTTATCAGGCAACAAATTTGATAAAATGAAATACATTTTTTGCCAACATATTGGCAGCGGTGGCTGAGTGGTTCACAGAGGTTGTCTAGCAACAGGAAGTTTGGTGGTTCAATCCCCGGTTCCGCCTGACCAAGTGTCGAGGTGTCCATGAGCAAGACACCTAACTCCAGCAGCTCCTGAAGAGCTGGCTGGCGCCTTGCATGGCTGACACCACCATCGGTGTATGAATGTGTGAATGAATGGGTGAATGTGAGGCTCTGTAAAGCGCTTTGGTGGCCATTGGTCAGAAAAATGTGCTATATAAATGCAGTCCATTTACCATTCACCACATTTCGATTGCTGTATGTTTCAGCTGCACATTTTACTATTAGGGTATATTTGTCCTTCTATTGAGTTGCACCTTCACATTTCAAAGTGCGGACTCATGCAAGAACATACCACACACTCCAAACATTCCATAGCGTTATTCAATTTGTTTACGGTTAATAGAATGGAGAACAAAACACACACAACCCTTTCCAACTGGATTTGAACTCGTAAACACCAGGAGGAGAGTCTGCAATTTATATGTCCATCCACCATCCCCGACCTCCGACCTAGCAAACATTTACACAGTTTACACGCCATGTCATATGTTTATAGTTTATATAATTTGTTTTTTAAATGTAGTTCCCTCCAGACATAATAGCCCTTCTCATACTTTCATATTTAATGTTATTCAGTTTTACAAAATAGTTTCCTACAAATGTAATTTATGCGATTTTGGGCTGAAATAAGCATGTTTGTGGTTATGGATTAAAAATTGGTAAAATTGGTAACTGTAACAATGGCAACATTTTTAATATTGGTAAGGCCATTGTGATACTTCTGTTTTTTGTTTTAGACTTTGTTTTTATTTCTTTGTGAGGAACTGAAACCTAACCCTGACCTTGAAATCCACAAATAAATATACCTGGTGCCCACATACAGCCAAGTAAATTCACTCCAACTACCTCTGTATGAGCGTTCCATTTATACAGACTGGAAAACAGATCTGACCTTTACATTTCATACAGAAATTCACTCTAACCAGGAGAGAAATTATCTGCATTGTTCACCACTTCAAGGTTATTTATAACACAGCTATTTTTTAAACCTATTTCTGCCTCTTATTAAAGGGGTGACATGGCACAATGCAGCAAAAGCTGATAAACACATGAATTGATTTTTATATATATCTACTAACACATAAATCAACTCAGTTATATCTGAACTAACACATGAATCAACTCAGTTTTATCTGTACTAACACATGAATCAACTCAGTTATATCTGTACTAACACATGACTCAACTCAGTAATGTTTGTACTAACACATTAATAAACTCAGTTATATCTGTACTAACTAACACATGAATCAACTCAGTTGTATCTCTACTAACACATGAATCAAATCAGTTATGTATGTAATAACACATGAATCAACTCAGTTATACCTGTACTAACACATGAATCAAATCAGTTATGTATGTAAAAACACATGAATCAACTCAGTTATACCTGTACTAACACATGAATCAAATCAGTTATGTATGTAAAAACACATGAATCAACTCAGTTATACCTGTACTAACACATGAATCAAATCAGTTATGTATGTAATAACACATGAATCAACTCAGTTATACCTGTACTAACACATGAATCAAATCAGTTATGTATGTAATAACACATGAATCAACTCAGTTATACCTGTACTAACACATAAATCAGGTCAGATCCATCTTCAGAAGTACAGAGCATAACATGATGTGACATTGACATACCGTCAGGGGGAAAACAGGGACACCTCTGTGCCTGTGGAGGAAAGACAGCACATGGCCAGTGATGGGGCAGAAAATGCATACCAGCGGTGGGCAGCAGAGGAGATTCCTGGGAAAGGGTCAAAGGTCAGTTTGCACGGTCCCCGTGGTGATAACCCCTGGTGTTCTGAGGTGAAGCCAATTGGCCATGCAGAGGAGCGTTGGGGGAACTAGGAGGTGATGGAGTGCAGGTATGTGTGAAGGTAACTGTCTTAGCTTAGCTTTTGAGTTTCCTGTTTGTGTTCACTCTCCAACTATAAATTTGCACCCTGGGTGTTGAAACTGTTCCTATATAAACACTGGTCCAGTGTCCCTGAGTCTCTGAGCGAAATCATCCCATGCATTAGCTGAATAACAGTTTCCGTGTTGGATGAACAGCGGAAAAATAAGTGTACGGGCCTCCAACATGTGGTTGGATGAACCATGTGTGCGCCCCTCACCATCCCATAAACTGTCCAAGGAATTGCGAAGCTGCAAACAAGGCAGGGTTAAATAAAAAAACATAAGAACTCGAGTTAGAGACTTATACTCGAGTCACAATTAAGTCTAATAAAAATGTACTTCAGAATTGACTACATACGAGTCATTAGAAAGTAGACTACATATAATATTGTGCTAGAATTTTCCTATAGCTTCTGTCAGTAATGTGCTGCTGTAGAGATTGTGTTTGCATGACATCTGAAACACAGAGAAAAATGACATTGATAAGCTGGATTCACACCAGGTCCGGTAAACTGGTTGCATTGCGGCGGAAGTCCATTCATTTCAATAGGAAGCAATGCGCACCGCTGTGGCAAATCTACCGGAACCGGCAAAATGTGGATGCGGTGCGGCGGGTGTGTCGCAAGAGTTGAAATAATCCAACTTTTGCGGTGCTTTGCCGTACGGAGCCATAACCGGAAGTTGATTTACCTCAGAGAAAGAGCTAATATGTCGCTTTCTTCTATGGGTGTGTAAGATTGCAAGACAACCTTTGACAGCTCATAGATAGTTTTCGTATTGTCAATTAATACTAAACTGAAAACAGCTCCTGTCAGTCGCCTTGCTGGAGATGGACAGTTGTATGCAATGTTGCCCGCCATCTCGTAGATGCAGAAGATTGATTACGATGTTGATTGCAGTGTACAAGTGTGTCTGCATTACGATACCGTACAGGGATTTTTTGCTGTGTCTCGTGTGAATCCAGCTTTAGAGTGATCCAGGGAGTGAGAGAGCGAAAGTGAGAGTGTGATAGAATCACACAAACATTGCAACTCCACATGTGCCCTTGTCATTTAGTGTACCGAAAAAAAACAGAAAGAACAAACAAGATGACTGCATTATGCAAAACTATAATAAAAGATGCTGGATGAAGTACACTACATCGAACTCCATCAGGGAGTTTAAAAAACACCGGAGAGGTCAGTTTGCTGTAATGTACTGTCAACTGTAGGTAAAGACAATTAAAGTGGCTAACTAGGAAAGCAATTTTTTATAAAGTCAGGCTTGTGTGTCTTGTCATTGAGACTAGCTAAACCATTGTGTTTTCAATTCAACAAAGCAAAAGACAAAGTTGTCAGTGATGAGGGGCAGAGCAACATGAGTAGTAGGAGATTACCTTTATTCTTGAGTGTGTAATGCACAGGTCCAGACAGTTGTATATAAACCACAATAGGGGTATTTTATTTTCTAATTAACAAGGTCTCGTAATAAACAGGAAGACAGGGAGTAATATTCCACGGCGGTCAGTAAAACAGGCAGAGTTCAGAAACACAGTTCGGGCAGTCACACTGGCAGAGGTCTGGCACACTTCACAGGGAGTCGGACAGGCAGAGGTCATACACAGGAGATCCTAAACAGGGAGCAGGCAGGCTTAAATCTTAACCAAGGAACAGGCAGGGGTCCAAACACCGAAGATCTGTATCCAGGCAACAGTACAAAAGGGAAATCCAGGAATCGTACTCAAAAAACAGGTAAAGACAGGTCAGGCCGATATAACAGAAGAATTATTGAAACGCTCAGTATGTCGCAATACAAACAATACCTCACGACTTGTGAGTAGGACTGAGGTGCTTTTATGTGGATTGGAATGGGTGCAGGTGTTCAGTATTCCGGTGATTGCGCCCGGGCTGTTGGGATGTGTTCATGTGAAACGGGATGCTGTGCATTACCAGCCTGTGATGATGTGCCAGCAGCCCTCGTAGAACTTGGCGACGTTACAGAGTGGTCTTTTTAAGTTTGTTCTGTAGTATTTTATATCTGTAATTTGTATGTCAGTATCTTAGTATTAGAAGCATTGTTGACCATTTAATTGTAGAACAATTTGAAAAAAAAAACACTATTCAAAATAAGCTTTTTAAATATAGATTTAAACCACTGATAGATAATGTGCTATCTAATACCCTAATAATTATAGAGTTGTGCTCAAAAGTTTGCATACCCCTGGAAAATTTATTTTATATGTACCATTTGTAAAGAAAACATGAGTGAGCAGGAAAAACATTTTTTTTTTCTCATGGGATTCATATTAAACTGTACTGTAGGTCATAAAACAAAACAAATCATAAAAAAAACATGGCAACAAAGAAAATAATGAAATGACCCATGTTCAAAAGTCTGCATACCCTCACTTCTCAATATGGTGTATTGACCCATTTAGTGTCAATGACAGCGTGCAGTCATTTATGATAGTTGTCTATGAGGCCCTGAATTCTTGCAGGTGGTATAGCTGCCCATTTTTCTTAGCAAAATGCATCCAGGTCATGCAAAGTATTTTGTTGTCTTGCACGAACCGCACGTTTGAGTTCTCCCCAGAGTTGCTCAATAACATAAATGGTCAGGAAACTGTGATGACCACTCCAGAACCTTTACCTTTTTCTGCTTTAACCACTGGATGGTCAACTTGGTCATTGTAGTGCTGGAAAGTCCAAGAGCATTCCATGCGCAGCTTTTGTGCAGAAGAAATTGAATTGTCTGCCAGTATTTTCCGATAACATGCTCACACACTCCCAAAACATCAGTGACCCACCACCATGCATAACAGTGGGGATGGTATTCGTTTCCCTATAGAACTTGTTGACTCCTCTCCAAACATAGCGCTTATGATTGTGACAATAAACCTCTACCTTAGTCTTGACACTCCAAATTACAATGTGCCAGAAGCTGTGAGGCATGTCAAGGTGTTGTCGAGCATATTGGAACCAGGGCCCGTATTTATCAAGCTTCTTAGAATTACTCTTAAGAACACTGCTAAGACTTGACTTAAGAGTAAGAAAATTCTTGGCTCAAAGCTGCGCTTAAAAGTTAGTTATCAAACATCTCAGTCCTACTTTTAGTGAAGTGTAGGACTAAATCTTAAGTGTCAGTCTTAGAGCTGATTCACGACACTTTGCTGTGC
>JACXGM010008957.1:5962-17486 GCA_016801145.1 Umbra pygmaea | reverse complement strand
AACATTCATGAGAGGAGTTGACATTCAACAAACATTTGACAATAAAGAATTTTCAAGAGAATCCATTATGATATACACATTGTAAATTAAAGATCAAAAAAGATTTCCAATACATTTTCCACTATTTCTCAATTAAATATTTCAAACGAGTGTGCTGTTAACTGACCTGCCTATATATAGCCTGGAGTTAATGATGTAATCATAGCCATCATGAATTCCAAAAGATAACCGAACTGGAGAGAATAAAAAACATTGCTTGCTGTAGTTGAATTTCTGAGTGGAGAATATGGAATCTGCGATTCCACTGGCCAATCCCTCTCCACCACACTTCGTGTGATACGATGTGCCCTGTGAAGGGATATATTATATATTGCCTATATTATGATCCAGTGTTCTATTAATAAACTTTGAAACAATTGTGAATAAATAGCTTACAAAAAGGCTACCTGTTGTAGTTCATTTGGGCTTCTGTCAGTGGCATATGGAAAGGGGTGAGCAGCCACGAACGGGTATCCTCTGTCAGCAGAAAGTGCCTTTCAAACAGCTGCTTCGGGCCACTTTCATTCAATATCGCACGTCATGGGTAGACCCAGGCCATTTGGGAACCACATCCAAAATGTTGTAGTCTGCATCAAACTCAACTTGTGCGTTAATGCGGTGGTACCACTTCTTATTCATATAAACATTCTCGTTGACGCTGGGAGCAATGACCTTTATATAAGTGCCATCCATTGCGCCTACTACTCTTGGGAAGCCGGCTATTTGCATGAATTGTGTTAGCTTCTGTTGGATTATGCGGGGTGTTGTTGGGAAGTCAGTGAAACGCGTGACAATGTGTTGAGCTGTAAGTGCAATAATTGTTTCCATTACAATTCGGCTTATTGATGGGTGTGATGGGCCAAATCGTCAGCATTGCATTGCAAACAAAGCATAATCAACACCTTCAATTAATCTGAAAATGAATTGCTGCATAAATGTCTCTGGTGAAAATGACGTTCCTCACTCAGTCGCTGACGAAGATGATGCCTGCTCTGTCCAAACAATACCGTTTTTAATTAATTAAGTGACGTCAAAAAATTAAAATTCCTCTCCTAAAAGATTTGCACACGTCTCTGTCTACGCCATTACAAGCCCCTACTGGCAACTCTTAACCACTTGAGAGACCTCTCGAGCGGTCTTAAATAGCTGGGAGAGTAAGAGTGATTCTTAGCTTTGAGAAATTTGATAACTTGCTTTTACACTTAAGTTTGAGAGTAGGAGTAAATTTAGTCAATTCTCAGCATTTAAGACTAAACTGGCACTTTAAGAAGCTTGATAAATACGGGCCCAGACTTTTATAACCCTGAGGTTACCTGTGGGTTTTTCTTTGTTTCTTGAACAATTTGACTGGCAGTTTTAACTGAAATAGTTGTTTGCAAGTGACAAGTAAGTAGTGGTGTTTTACAGTGTTTGTTGCTTTCAAGTTTCAAGTCAACAGTAAAGCTAGGTAGGGCAGACTATATAGAGTGTTTGCCACAGCTCCCCATGGCTCAGTCTACCCGGCTCAGTGCATCCATGTGAGAGTGAAAAAACGTATTGACTCTTTGTTCAATGACACTAATTGCAATTTAAAATGCCACAGGTGTGGGAAGTTAACCTTTAATTGCCATTTCAACCTATGTGTGTCACCTGTCTCTGTAAGAAGGCCAAACATTCAAGGGTATGTCAACTTTTGATCAGGGCCATTTGGGTGATATCTGTTAGTAGTTTGATTTAAAAAGGAGACACAAAACTATGTGATAATTAATGGCTTTGTATGATCACTATCCTTACATATCAGTAAGATTTTTTGCATGAACAGCCATACTGTCAATATCAATGCCAAGATTTCACAATTTCTGCTAAGGTAATGTATGCAAACAGATGAGCACAACTGAATGTAGCTAGTGGTATGTGCACTTATGGTTAAGAGACTCTTAAATCAACTTAGACTCTTGGTCACAGAATTCAGACTTGACTTGGACTCTTGGTCAACAAGTTTCCAACAAGAGGACTTATGAACATCTCTGCTGATTACCCAGAGTGCCTTGCTTTTTGCGTGCGTTTTATTAGTCACACATGAAAATATTTGGCTGGTGACCACCATACTAATGCATACCAACAGAAAACTGTATCTCCTACTACATTTTCACTGTGTCCTTTGCTTCTCTGGTCAACTGAACAGTTTCCTACGGTGGCTGACAGGGGAAGACACCCTGCAACTTAAGAAAGCAAATACAACAGAAATGCTCCGGACCACTAAGGTGTGTTTTGTGTTTTACCAGGATTTTAGTTAAATTGTAGAAACTGCAGCCAAACGTTTATTGACGTTATGACTGAATTTACAATGAATTAGATTAATTTATTTTCCAACCGCTTATCTTTTGTATGTTTTTTTGCACAACAGTTAAAAGGAAACATTAGTTCATTATTTTTTCACACGTTCCGTCCTTGAGCGTTATTGTTACTGATGTAAATTAATATTGGTTGGTGCATCATCGTGCCCATTCTTCAGTCTCCTTCCTGCTACTGAAAACAACAAGACCACAATAAAGTCAGATAAACCTTGTCCGGACATCTACTCCTACTTGAGTGTAGGTAAGATATATATAAAGTGAATATGCCACTTTGGCTGACATTTATAATTGTTATTGTTTGTAATGATTGATTGTGTGATTGTGGCACTCTCAATGCTTTAACTATGGGATGTCAAACCCAATGCACACGACACCCCGCGGTCAGCAAAAGAGTTATGGGGTTGTAGGTGTGAACAAGGACACAGAGACAGCTGTATACCATTTCAACTTTGGCTTTTAATTTGCCACAATAAAATTCAGGGCGATGAGGAGAACTGGTGGGTACCATATCAAAGAAATGAACAAATTCCCCCAATTCCTTACCTGTCCCATCTCCCCAAAAACAAATGCTAATTTAACTGGCACACGGTCAAAGCGCCCTACCCAAACTTACAATAGGTGGTCCGACCAGCTGTAACTAGTGTGCATATACAAGGGAGTCCCCTATGGGCCGTGTAAACTCTGGAGTGGCTCTTAGCTACTTCTCACTCCCTGTAACAAAAAAAACTAAAGTTTAATATGTATGGTTAACAGAAATACACCTATTAGAGAATGGACAAAAAACACAATACTAAACACCATAACGCACTATTAGGCCTAAACACTCATATAAACAAAGCTCTCACTCTTAGCACAACTACTAATTCACAACAAGCACAAAAACCACTAAATTCAATAACTAAATTGCCAAGCGTGGCTGCTGCCACACACCGAATACAGAACAACAAATGCTCCTGCATCAAAACCAACAGAGAGAGAGTGAGAGCATACAACATGGCACATCATAAACAGACGGGCATGATGGGATGTGGTGATGATTGCTGAAACCAGGTGTACGGGATAACGGGGGGAGTCAGTGATAAGTGATGACTGGTAATCAGCTGAATCTGCACCACCTGTGGGAGACACACAAGCAGAACAGAACAAACACACAGAACAGGACAGAATCACAGCACAGAAACACTAACACATACCAGGGCATATATAACTTTGATACTGAGACTGGGGGATGTAACACTATCTATCTACTTTGAATGATCAGGTGTTTTCATTTAAAATGGGCTGCATGTAACACCTGGTGTGACAATACATGCCTTCATCTCTGTACAAAGCCTTATTTTTTATAGTTTAATATGATAATAATTGATTTGTACAAAAACCATTGCATCCCTACGTTTTGGCAGTTCTGAATGAGACTGTTAAAAACCTATTGCAAACCGCTTCCTGTCCTTCAGCATTGTAATTTAATGAAAAACCTCGGCCACCATACAAACTCAGTAGAATGGTGAAACAAGAAATGTAGATTCAACAAACTCTTCTGAAAATTATCCTCCAATAGTGCATGCTGGGAAATATGATAATGATTGCCGTGGTTTAAGTGAAATGCATTACCTTCAGTCCCTCTATTAGGTAAAGATTAGGCACACAAAATAATGCAATCAGCAACATATGGCCTTTAGTAGAATCATTTAATTCTATTAATTAACAATTAGATTGGTAATGTCCATAGGACGAAAAATTGATGAATGCAACAACCATGTTTCTGTCAAAAACAAATAATTTTCATAAAATGTTTAATAAAATTCACTTGAAAAACAAACTATTCTGGGAAATCACTTATAATATTTTTTATGTGAATGCCATTTAACACTTTCATTTTCGAATGTAACATAGGGACCAGTGTTGATATCGAAGCATTTTTAAAACCCAGGGCATTAATTTATCACTAAAGTACTTGCTGTGCAGTTTATTGCCCAGAATATGAAATAAGGACATAGAAGTAAAGCAATGCAACTGACCAAATTACACAAGATTTTCTTCTGCGTTCCAGAGATTAGCTCTGCTCTACTCACCCTGGGAGAGTTGGAGGGGAGGAGAGAGAGTGAAATAGAGAGAAGCAAGGAGGAGAGTTTCTGAATTTGCCACCTTTCTTTAGGCACTCTGTCCTCCGTTTCTGCAATCAGTCACATCCCCACCACAAGAAAAGTTTCCACAAAGCCCAGACAGAATCGAGGATGAAGGTTATTGGGGGCTGAACGGATCCTGCTTCAGAGTCTGCCAGAGAGCCAGCTTTATGAGCAAAGTGAAATCCCGTAAGGTGATTTGTTTTTTGTGCAACAAATAAATTCCCATGATGGAATGGAGAAGCCAGACAATTTATGCCAAGTTTATTTGGTTGAAATATAAAATTCCTCCTTAATTAAATGTTTAACTTATATTGATGTTTGGACAGGAGGGAGTTGTTCATTTGATTCCCTGCTTGTTTTATTATTACCGGTAATAGAGGATTTTTAACAGCATCTTTAAATACACCAGGGCCTCCTGCAGTGGATGGTTTATTGATCCCATTGCCACTGTCTGGAAGTCACCTCTGAGGTTTGACTGCAAAACATGATAATAGAAGGCCCTCCAAGCAAGCTGGAAGAGGCAAGAGTCTGGTTTGGGATTTCTGGATGGTGTGTTGTGTGGGAAACATCTGTTGACATGTCTGCCCTCAGGTGTATTGGCCCCGGTGTGAATCAGGAACTAGAGCCAGTGAGAGAGGGATAAAGAGAAAGATTTAGAGGGAAAAGAGAAGGATGGAGGAAGAGAGAAAGAGACGGGTGTGCAGCAAAGGGAAATGAATGAAGACAGAAAGGTGCTTGAGCAGGTGCCATAACGAATGCATGTTTTAACAGCACACACTCACTAGCATCCAATGTGTAACAGACGCAAAGGGGTCAGTGCCTGGCAGTAATGTCAGTCCACCCATCCTGAGCTAGTCACTAAATCCATAAAACGCAAACATTCCACTGGACTCACATATTCCAGAACAGTCAAAAACAACATTCCTAGATTCCACTGCACTCAGAATCATGGTGAACACACACACACACACACACACACACACACTGTACACACACACACACTCCCCAGTGCCAATACACAGTCAATGATCTTTCACCTGAAGGCAACATGCACATGAACAGACAATGACTTCAATAATAGCATGCATTATGTTTAAAATGTAGTTCAGTAGGAAACAATGTAAGCATGAAGACAGTTATATAAAGTGATTAATGGACAAATTATTTTATTTTGCATAGATACTTATAAATGCATATAGTCACATACAGTCACAGAACATGATATACACACAAAAGAGCGAAAATATTAAAAAATGTGCCCCATATCATCCCTCCATTAATCTATAGGGAAAACACACCTTAAACGTGCCAAACAGTAATTCAAACTCCCTTGTTAAAGATGCATTTTTGTGACTAAATTATCACCCCCACTAAAAAAAATACTGAATAGAACAACCTCAACATTTCGTAAAAAAGTATGTATTCTCTAATGGCTAACTTCCAGGAAGTTTGTACAGACTGCCTGGGTGGGCGTGAATCTTACATTCATGAGCTTGCTTCGACTGACAGCTCTTTGAAAAGCCTATGTCAAGCAACTTGGATGCCGTAAGCAGTGTTGCAGTGAAGTCTTCTCAAGCAAACTTGTTGATAAACAAAACATCATTGGGATGTTATCATTGATTTCTTTTCCCAAAATTCCCTATTTGAAATATGAGTCTGTTGGCAGCAGCACTAAAAGATGTGTTGACATGACAACTCCTAAACTTTATACCTGCCCCGCTCCTGCAAATTTTGCCATCTTGGCTAAAGACCTACATAGTCTATCACTGGCTTTCACCAAGGTTCTGTTTTACGTTCTTCTTTTGGTCATTTCATCGGCACCTCTGGTGTAGCTACACAACCATTAAAAAACATCTCACCACAATAACTTTCTGAAAACAAAAAATGTATTAGTTCTGTTATATATTGCTGAAAATCTCTTGTTTAATGAAACAACCACCCCTAACTTAAATCCTTTGGTACTAACTCATGCCACAAATATTCATAGCTGATTCAAGGCATGACTAAAACATGTTAAAGGTAAATTCCAGAGTACTGAAATTACAAATATGTAATAGGCTTTTCAAAAAATGTTACCCTAGAGGGAATTTTGTCATACACTGCTTTTTCTGCCTTTTTTTCGAAAAAAAGGATGAGAGTACAGTTTGGGTGCTTCTACTGTATTTCCGTTTGTATTTGAAACACTTCAAGGTCCAGAATTCCATGCGAACCTTGCACCTGGGAGTAACTTCGGTGACATTGAATTTAGTGTAAGCTAGTACCAGTAAGCTAATAGCTACTGATGATACATCGTAAGATTTAAAATAGATATGCCCCATCTTGTTTCAAAAGTGGGTGGTTGACGTGACATGGCCTTTTTGTGTTTCCGAGCATCAAACACAAATCAAAAAAATTACATTTGTCAAATTTGTGAACATACTGAACATTAATGTAATTCATCAGTCACTTTTTAAAACATCTACTACCAAACATGAAAAAGCTAATTTCACAAAGTTTAGACTTAAATAAAACTAAGATAAAAAATTGCAAATATCCTATATCAAGTACAGGATGATAACACAGATGTATATTCTACTCTTTTCAAAGTCCAGGCATAATATTTTTAGTCAGCTCTGATAAAAAATGATTTGTCTCAGAAATTGATATCAAATTGCGCAACACTATATTGTAATATTTAAATAGGCAATGTTTGGAGATCCTTGGGGAAGAGGTGTCCTTGTTCAACCAGGAAGTACAGAAAACATCTCAGAATTACATGGAATGGTTCGAATTTGAGTAATCTCTTAATATTTTCAATAAATCAAATACTTTTGTCACTCCTGCTTCAGTACACTTTCCCACTGTCTTTTGATGTGACACTGGTTACATAAAGATGACAAAGATAAATTAAATTTTGTCAATATTACATAAAAAAAATCAATATTATTATTTTGCAGTTGGAATGTTTTTAGCATATGGTGTGACACTTCATCATATTGTGTGACAGGTTTGGTATGTCACACAATATGATCCGTTTATCAAACCATACGATATCACCTGTAGTTTTCTACACATGGAGTTCTTATTCATTTGAACTCACAATGTATTCTTGTATTTTTTAACACATTTATTGTCTATCATCACATGAAAAATGATGTATTGCCAACCGTAACCCTAACCACTCAGGGAAATCCATACTTAACTACTTCATTTTTCATACTAACTCACTCGTGCTTTTATTTTGATTTGTCAGCTTGAAGTAAATTTCAGTAGTAAAAGATGAAAAATTATACAAAATGTAATAAATTTGCACAAGGACACGCTATGTCTTAAGATAGTAATGATAAAGAATTATGATCAAGTGAGTTATTTCAATAAAGTACTGTACACCCAATTTTCATTGTATACACAGTAACTCTTATGTCACACCAAATAACAATTTTAGACACTAATACAACAAATTGGTAAATCAATTCAGAATCCAAAACAAATTCTAAAAGACCACATATGTTTTTGGAAAGCTAAAAATTGGTAAAACACAAGTCAATAAATGTTATGCCTAATATTAGAAGTTTATAAAAAAAATCAGGTTCATATGTCAACCACCCAAGTACAGATTTAACCATAATCTGTCAATGATACATTTCAAAATTAAATTGAAATTATCACACAATTACACAAATAAGACATGCTTGCCAGTTAGCTTAGCCCTTGGACTACAAGCTAACAAGCTAACAATCTAAGCTAATCTGTTGTTGCCTTTTCATAGGAAAACTATCTTCACATCTTGTCTACTGACAGTTTAAGATATTATTACTGACCAAGGAGATCAATTACTTATCTAGTTAACATTCATAGAGGATTAGCAATATTCTGCCATCCTCATAATTCATTCAACTGCCATTTTTACAAGTATTTCCACAAATTAGTATTCACAACTGGCAAAGCTAATTGGTTTTTGCACATCCATAAGACCTAGCTAACTTCACATCTCGTCTATTGACAGTTTAAAATATTATTACTGATCAATCACTCATCTAGTTAACATTCATAGAGGCTTAGCAATATTCTGCCAATCTTTATAATTCATTTACCTACTATTTTTACAAGTATTTACACAAAAAAATCCAATGATTACCTGTAAGTGTTGCACAGCCTGGACCTGACCGGTTTGTCCAGTTGTTTTTGGGAAAATGAATAGAACGTGTCCAAAACACATTGGTCCATTTTAGATTTGATCATCTTCTTGGCTGGAGATGGTTGTAAGCAAAAACATTTCCTTGTCCCACTCTTTACAAAAAACATTTCCTCACTGTTGCAATTGAGAGCTCGACCCTGGTGAACAGTAAGCAAACCAGCAGCTAGAAAGATTCAACCGATAAAGTGCAGGAGCCCTTCCCATATTTCTTCCTCACTGTATTCCAGATTAAACATTGGTTGGATATTAACAATCAATAATACTTGAGCAAGGTTGAAATTGTTCACCTCTTTAGGTATTTCCTCACTTGCACTCGCCATTGTTGAAAATAATCCTGCACTAACTCTTCATATATAGCTATGTAGCTATTTAAGTAAAAATGCAATGCGTAGTATTACCGCACAAAGTACACAGTTTTATTTTCCAATCAAGTCGAATAACTGAAAATGTGTTTTTAGTGACTATAATATCGGAAACATGACCTGGAAAGCAATCATGAAAAGTTTGAGGGGTGAATTGTTCCTTTACTGTAACTTATAAGTACTAATGCCTAACCACACAGGCTGATTTGAGTAGTCAATAATGTCTGAATTCATTTGTTACCATAAGAAAATGACATAAGTGCCAAACAGCCTGCAGAAAATATCTAAAGCATACAGTATATTGGCAAAATGCTTCCATAACACACTGTTGAAAATCCTTGAATAACGAACAGTTCAAAATAATGCATGCATACAATGGCAATTCAGAGCAATACTTTCAGATTGCGCTACCTAAAGTCCAAGTGCACTCTGAAAAAAGTCTCTCCTTTTGCAATTTTTGTTTCTCATTTCTTCATCATATACAAAAACTGTTAATTAACGGCATCAGGCAGAATTGCATAGAGTAGGAAGATCTGCACTTGTGAACATGAAAATTGGAATGCAGCTTAAAGCAAATGTATACACAGACATCCTACGTATATCCTATTTGGTGTTACTAGCTCTTTAAGCCATAGCTTTCTGATCTGACAGCCACTACAGTAAAAAGAAATGATACGCACGTGGTTAGCCACTAAGCCAACATAGTTTCAGACACCTATCTTTCCCTTATCTACTGTACATTAAAATCTTAAAGGGATATTCCACAGCAAATCAGTTTCATATGATAATATTTACAATGTTACCATAGATGCAGGGGTGTGATTTAAGCAAACGCCAAGGTATGGCAATTGGACCTACTATGCTATTGAAGAATGTTTTAACAGACATGTATCTCTCTGTCAAGTATCGCTCTGTCACATCAGTCCTTGTATCTATTTTGGTTCATATTTCAGCAGTATAGACAGAGAGCAGATATTTAATTATTATTACTAATGTTTTTTACCTTACAGAAAATAAAGCTAGGTATTGAATAACATACTATTTTCTGGTATGGAATTAAGGGGTGTTGAAATTGCAAAACAAAACAAAAGTGAAATTTGGCACAAAATATCCAAATTTACCTTAACTTACAAGTACTAATGCTTAACCACACAGGCTGATTTGAGTAGTCAATAATGTCTGAATTCATTTGTTACCATAAGAAAATGACATAAGTGCCAAACAGCCTGCAGAACATATCTAAAGCATACAGTATGTTGGCAAAATGCTTCCATAACACACTGTCGAAAATCCTTGAATAACGAACAGTTCAAAATAATGCATGCATACAATGGAAATTCAGAGCAATACTTTCAGACTGCGCTACCTAAAGTCCAAGTGCACTCTGAAAAAAGTCTCTCCTTTTATTGGGGCACCACACTGGCACTGAGTTTACAGGTCCAACAGCACACAATGAAACCAGCAATCAGTGCTAAGCCTCTGACAATCCAACACATTATATCACGTCTGATCACCTAATTGCTTCTAACATAACATCAATATGCTTTGACAAAGCCAACATTTGTTAACTAAAGTACAATTCATCAAATAGCATCAGGTTTGCTGTCTGTGATTATTTCCTCTTTGGATTAGAAGACATTCATATCCTCTTACATTCTAGTGCCATAGTCAGATTTGTCTTCCCGCCCCGAATGATGTTTACGTTTAGCTACATAATACGTAACCATAACCTGCCATTACAAACATAGAACAACACTCAAAATGTGCAATATTAATAGCCTAAGTACATTTTACAGTGTGCAATGTGGGAAAAACAGAGCAGGTAGGTAAAAATTGGACAGGGGCATGATAAAATGATGTGCCAAAATTTATTTTGCTATATTGTAAGGCAATACAAGTGAAATTAGTTTTTATTATTTTTATTTTATAACATAATAATGCCCCTGCATAGATATAATGGGCTGCCTGCCAATGCATCCGAGAACAACCTACACTATATTTCGCCTTCTGTATCTGTCTACACTTGAAATACCACAAGTTCCAGAATTCAAAGTGCCCCCTAGCGAGTAGCTTCCAGTGACCTTAAATGTAGCCTAAAGCCAGTGGCTTAGTTAGCTATATACACCGTAAACAGTAACATTTAAAATGTGTCACAAAATCATCCGGGAGCTACATTCCCTATCTCTAAAAATCAAAAGTCAAGATGCCCATTGTGTATATTTAGGTATTCTAATCTCTAAAAATCTAATGTCAAAATGCCCATTGTGTATATTTAGATATTCTAATCTCTAAAAATCTTATGTCAAAATGCCCATTGTGTATATTTAGGTATTCTAATCTCTAAAAATCAAAAGTCAAAATGCCCATTGTGTATATTTAGATATTCTAATCTCTAATAATCTAATGTCAAAATGCCCATTGTGTATATTTAGGTATTCTAATCTCTAAAAATCAAAAGTCAAGATGCCCATTGTGTATATTTAG
>JACXGM010008956.1:0-19220 GCA_016801145.1 Umbra pygmaea | reverse complement strand
AATGGGGGTATTTCATAATTCTTTTTGAATTTGTTGGAAATTCTGGGTTTATAGTTTCAAAAAGCCAGTTCAGTGTTTATCTGAGTCAGTTACCACGGCAACATACTCTGTGAATATAACCTGCTCACTAGCAGGTTTTATTCAATCAACCCTGAGTTCGTCCTACTCTGTAACTTAAACCTGCCCTCTGAATGTGTCAGGCATGGCATGTCATGTCCTCAAAGATCCAGTTGATTTTGAAGCACAAATACTCATCAGAAATCTCTATAGGGAATTGGTGATCCCGATTGGATGTCTTCTCATTCCCTGATGAACATATATGAGCATTACTGTTTTTCTGCACAATCTATAATTATAACAAAATCTGAATAATATTCTCAGCCCTCATATCATTCACATTAAAGTGGACACGTTCTCAGCTTAGAACAAATTCATTGTAAAATATAAACGCAACACTGTTGTTTTTGCCCCAATTTATCATGAGCTGACCTCAAAGATCTAAGACTTTTTCTATGTACACAAAAAGGCCTATTTCTCTGAAATATTGTTCACAAATCTGTCTAAATCTGTGTTAGTGAGCACATCTCCTTTGCCCAGCTCCACAGCCTATTGAATTGTTTGTGATTTCTTAGGCTGCTGAGCTGGCCGTGGTGCTGAATCCACCTGTTGTGGCTTTAAATCACTGCATGGGGGTGATGCCTGTGAGGTGGATTATCCCAGCAAAGGAGAAGTGCTCACTAACACAGATTTAGACAGATTTGTGAACAATATTTGAGAGAAACAGGCCTTTAGTGTACATAAGAAAAAGGCTTAGATCTTTGAGTTCAGCTCATGATGAATGGGGGCAAAAACTATAGTGTATATTTTCGTTCAGTGTACAATATCCGTGACACTGAGAATATCTCCAAGGCAACCACCTGTTGTGGTGTCATAAATGTGACCTTCGCACTGCAACGGTTACTGTTTTGTGGTGCTCCCAAGTTATGGACCGACAATAGCCATCAAAGAAGAATTCCACAGAATTGCATGAATCAGTCAAAGCAATAACTTCTTTGGTATGAAGTTGTAAGAATTTGAGCACTAAGTACATAATTTCAGGGTTTCCAGGTGTGATTGGCTGCATAAATGGCACTCATATTTCTATCAAAGTTCCAAGAAGTCAATTATCTAGATCCGTGATTCCCAAACCTCTCTTGGAGGACCCTCAGCCAGTCATTGCGTTTGAACTACACCTGAGCTAGTGCACCTGATTGAACTTGTCTACTAATTAACAAGTCCTTGATTAGTGATAGTTCAGGGCTACACTAATCCTTAATCTGGTGTAATATTTCAGGGCTACAGCTAATCTGTGGCATTGCTAGCGGTACTCCAGAAGAGGGTTGGGAACCACTGATCGAGATAACGATTTTGACCACCCCATGAGATGGGCGAGCAGTCAAAGAAAGATGCTACAGTCATTTCATGTCCCCAGTGTCACACAGACAATATTTTGCTGCTGCTATGTTATTGATCCTAATTGTCTGTTCATATTTGGCATAAGCAGTCATTAATATTCCAAAATCCACTGGGGAGAAATGGGTGGTTCAAGTCCATGATTTATGTTGTGTTCCATTGGGCTTTTATATCCTTGTGCTTACGCTTAACTCAGGGTTGCTTCGAATCAGAGTTGACTGAACTATAATTGTTACCACCTGTTCTCAAAATGTCAGCTCTGAGTTTGACAGCTCAGTCAGTCAACCCAGAGTTGTAGTTTCAACACAATGTGTTAACCCTGCTTTCTGAAATACCCCCGAGATCTGAGCTCTTTTGATAATGTATACCAGCGATAGGCACTTGATTTTTATTTTGTAGTGGATGGTTGGGCTCCAAAGACAAGATGTATGTTGGAAATTGACCACACCTAAGCCTGAAAATAGATAGAAAATGAAAATACCATGCTTGATGCGATTGAGACAAAATGAAATCTTTATTTGTGGGAGTATTTAGTAGCGGATTTCTTAAATATTTTTGACGTGAATTGCTATTGATTTACTTTTCTATACCAAATACTAAATTCTCTTCCAAGTCCACAGACTGAATTTTGCTGACCATAACATACCCAGTATTGAGCAGTGACTTTCAGTATGGATTTTACTTTTGAGCAGGATCTCTGCTCTAGGAAAGCAGACATTTTGCCATAAATGTAACTTTCTAATATCTCTTTTTCTTTGTTTTCAGATCATGATCTGCAATTTTGTCGTGCTTTCCATCCCACATTCTGCATTTCCTTCTCAAAGCTACCTTTTGTTGGACCATTGTAATTGACATGCACGTGGAAGCTAATGAACCACCATGGCTGGTGCATTACTTACAACACTTTACTGGCATTTTCAAGACAAAAAATAATATGGAGTTTGGCTTTCATTCACTCCTTTTTCCTTTTTCAATTAGAAATAAAAAGTAAAATTTGTTCCAAGATAAAATGATCAACTGACTTATGCTATTTTATTCAAATTATATTTAAGAATTGTACTCTAGAACCTAGTTTTTCATTATTGTCAGTATTAACAGAAGTTAATAAAGGGGGCAATGTGTAGGATTTTGCACAGTTAGAATGGGGGCGCAGAAGGCTTGGTGTTAAGGGAGTCAGATTAGGAGTCAGAAGGTTGCCAGTTCGATTCCCCGACTAAGCCAAATGTCGTTGTCCTTGGGCAAGACACTTCACCCTACTTGGTCCCAGGTTGTTGCTGTAAATAATAAAAATGTTCTTAGTCAACTTACCTGGTTAAATAAAGTTTAAAATAAAAAAATGGAACTACTTTTGTATATCAGGGATCTCCAACCCTGGTCCTGGAGACCTACTTTCCTGATTGATTTTACTCCAACCCTAAATGAATCATACCTGATTTTACTAATTAGCTGGTTGTTAAGCTGATTTAGGCTACATTATACAGAATGTGGTTGGATTGAACCTACAGGATGGTACTGTAGGTCCCCAGGAACAGGGTCGGAGACTGCTGCTGAATATACACTGAAAGAGAATGTAGTTCTGTTTTCAGCTGAATTCTAAAAATGTTATTTTAAAGGTGAAAGCCCTCATTTTTCTCCAACATTGTGGATGTTAGTTGAATTTCAGAAACGCATTCTGGTGGTTCAACTTTGAAATAATGATGCATTATTTTAGGCTGTGCTTTTGTAACTAAGCACTGCATGTAGTAGGTAATCATTATCCCATATATACCGTAGCACCTTTTTAAAAATCGATTGCTGTAAATGTCTGGCAGTTAGTTACCAAACACTTCCAACACCTGTGTAAATCTAACCATATCACTTCTCTGCTAAATGCATGCAGACAAAAATAGTGTTAATGAGTTTGTCTGTAGAACCATGTAGGAGACTATCCTAAGAGAAATTAGTATTCCTGTAGTTGTAAGTGTAACCCTTTAATATAAGTCACTGGTTTAGAACCCCTATAGCTCCAGAACAGTCAAATTAACTATTTGTTGCATTCTATCTTTCTAAAACAAAAAAGAGAAATGCCTGGAGCGGCCTGAGGAAATGTTTGAGAACCCTGATTTTTGTAAGAGCTCCCAATTAAATTCTACCAAGGGATGCATCGCCCTCGTGTGGCAAGCTTAACAAACATAAAGTAGTCTAGACATTTAGAACTCCGTTCATAGGAAGAACTGCCAACCTAACTTTCAATGTGGGTCCACAACCGGTTTCTTGACAAATAAGAAGTGTTCTCTCAGGTCTTCCCTCCCTGACAGAAGGCACACTTCCCCAATGACCTCAGCCCGACTTTTCAGATGCTCAGCTCTTCACCGCAGCATTTTGATGGCTGAGGACAAACCGAGCATGTTGAAAGTACATTTGAATTTTAGTACATTTTATTTTTGGTACTGTTGCCATCCAACTATTTTCCTAGATATTCCCACCTAGCTTTTTATTTTAGATTTACTGCACTAACAATACGTTTCCCTTGAATAAGTTGCCCTTGGATAATAGTGTTGTCTAAATGTAAAATTAGTGGATGTTCGATGTACACTTTACCTTTGTATTTTAATAATTGTAGCCATTTCGCACAAGATAGTGAATTGCAGTAGATCCCATTTATGTTTTGTTACTTTTAGAACTATTTATGAGTTATTTTTAACCTATGAACTAGGTGGTTTGAATCCTGAATGCGGATTGGTTGAAAGCCATGTTTATATGATACCATGGGTATGATATGACTTTTTAAAAGATACAATTTTTACTTCTGTATTTGTGTTGTTCAGTATAAAATAGCAATTAGGCAAATGTGGTATACTGCCAATATATCACGGCATCATGCCTATGAACATCTCTTCACTATATACACTCATCAGCCACTTTATGAGCTACACCTTGTTAGTACTGTGTTGGATCCCCTTTTGTCTTCAGAACTGCTTTAGTTCTTTGTGGCATGGACACAACAATGTGCTGAAAACATGGTCCATATTGTCATTACTGCATCATGCAGAGTTGTCAGCTGCACATCTATGATATGAATCTCCAGTTCTATTACATCCCATCTAAAATGTCATTATAGAATAAATATTCAGTTTCTACAGCTTTTTTGTATTCCACTGAAAACGCAAGACATAGATGTGTGGATGATAAAATATATTTTAATTTCAAAACTAGGGTGTTTGTGCATTATTTTAATAAAATGCAAGGGTACCAAAACTTTAAGCCACATCTGTATTTATTAGCTTCCGAATACATGAGCTTTCTTTTGACTGTAGCGTCTGTTGAAGCATTGATTTACATATTAAGCCACAGTACTTCTCTTGTGCTGAGTTACTCCATATAGCTCTGGAACACATTGCTACAGTATTAATAATGAATAGGAGAAATCAGTAGTAAAATATTTTCTTATATATTTTGATTAAAGTCATAATTCAATAAGAGTACTGTGATTGCAGGATTACTGTACATCATTTAAACCACGAGGGCTGAGCTTTGAACTACTAGCACATGAGTGTATTCTATTCTAATATCGAACTGGAAGAACTGACTTTACAGTTTGGTTTAATTACGTTCTTCAGGTTTTTAATGATGTTTGCAAATGATGTTCTATTTAATTTTCAGGCGTTTATGAATTATTTTCTATCAGTGATTGATGATGATTTTAACTGTGAAATCATGTGATTTATTTTTCATTTAATGTTAATTACATTAGTACATATGTAATTTAATCAGTCATTTTTTTTACTACTGACATTGCCCCAGTTTCAGTACATTGTGAGACACAACAACGACCAGACAAAATAATAAATTGTACATAAATGGGAATAGGGATTTTTGGGCCAAACCCTGTAAAAATGTAGGGATATTTTTCATCTTCCCTCCCCTTTCTATGTGTATGTCTGTCTTCATCACCAAAGAAAGAATTTGGGTCGTGTTGTTTATTTACATCATTCAGTCCAGAGGCTCTAGGGCAACATAAAACATTTTCAACATAATTTAATTAAATCAAATAATTTATTCCATCCGGGTACTGTGTATCTGGGCACCTGATCTGCACCTGACGGAAGAGGAACATCCACACACGGATTATGGAGACTGTACAAGTGATGGAGAGACGTAGCTGGCTACTTCAGTTGGAATGCGTTTGATACCCAATGTGTTTCCATATTTGGTTTCATATATCCGTTTGCAGACGTACAACATTTACTGCTATATACATGCTGATGAAAATAGTGTGGATTAGTTATTTAATGGATGTACAAATATTTAGAGTAATATCTGGTTATGCCGGAGGTACAACCCCGGCCGGTTAGATCAGATTGTCTAGGTCCCACTTCGGGTACCAGTAGTAGGATGGCGTCCAGAAAAACGCGTTCGAAAAAAGGGAAAAGAAGAAAGAGACGGAGGAGTAAAAATACCAAAACCAACAAATCACCACCATATTTACCACCAGAGGTATGGATAACTAGTTTTGTAGCAGACAGCTGTACTGTCCATGATATTGTAGCTTAGCCAGTCTACGTTAAAGAGCATGTAGCATAGGGTAGCTGCTAAATCGGAATATCTCCATCAGTTATTGTAGAAAAACGATTTAAGATGTTCGGCTAACTATAGCTGTCTGTTCATATTTTTTATTAAATCCAGCTAACTACTGTATATTCCAGTTTTAAGGCTGTCAGGACAGATGCTTTCTGAGCTTTTTCGATTTTCGGCCTTTTCACTATTTCTGTAGCCATCTCTGTACCAAATACCAATCCAGGGCAACCCTGTTCTCAGGGGCCGCCAGATGATCCACAGTTTAGCCCTGAACATGCTCAGCTAATTAGACTTGTCAGCTACTGTATTAATAAACCTTTTAATTATGAATCGGTTATGCCTGTTCAGGGCTTCAATAAAATTGGCACGTTAGAACAGACGTATGTGAAGCTCCACAGACGTATGTAAACCTAGGTAGCTTCTTTAGGAAGCAAGCTGCATTAGTGGATACTTGTCAGAAGTCCGCACATGAGGGTTAACCTGATATATTTAATAAGGAATTTAATATATTTAATAAGGAATTTGTTCATTTTCAAGCCCAGATTGATGTTTGAATACTGCATGATGCTTAACCTTTTTGGATGATGGAGAATCTGGGAAGGAATTTGATAACTTTGAGTAAACTGATATAGCCCTGTGTTTAAAAAAATACATAATTGTTTTATCATGACACATTAAGGGCTCTGTAGCTTTTTTTTCAGATGTATAATTGCCAAAACAACAGTCTGGCAGTAGGCAAAAACCTACTTTAGGGATTGTCAAAATAATGTCTTCTTCTGTCTTTCAGGCTGAAGAGGGAAACATTGAATATAAGGTACATAAACATTTGCATGCCATCTTTCATTTTGCCTGCAGCTTCATCAAAATTCAAACATACCCCTGTTGCATGCTCTCCAAAATATGGTATATTGTATACCACTTTTGTCCCATGCTCTCCTGGATTACAGCTGAAGTTGGTGAACCCAACACAATACCGCTTTGAGCACCTGGCCACCCAGTTAAAATGGCGTCTTCAAGAAGGACGGGGCGAAGCCGTGTATCAGATTGGAGTGGAAGACAACGGCCTGTTAGTTGGACTGTCTGAGGGTGACATGCGAGCCTCACTGAAAACTTTACGCAGGATGGCAGAGAAGTATGTGAAACTCATTTGCAAACCTATCCAGGCATATTAGGTTTTATTCTGTGAAATAGTCATCTGGGTTAAACCCATTCGTTCTTGAATTATAATTGTTTAATTCAAGTGGCTTTTTTATTATAATTATATAGGTTATACATGCCTAATGTGCTGTTTGATAGTTGCCATTAAGTTACTGTAAACTGTACCTGTTTACATTTAAGCTTTGTTCACACTGCAGGCCTCAATGTGCAAATCACTTTAATTCTTTAAAATGCTGTTTAGAAAATACTGACTGTTCAAACAGCATTTAAGATCAAATTGGATGTGTCTGTATTCAGACAGTGAGGTCTCGATGCGTTAAACAATGGAAATGCCCTGGCATATGGGTCAGATTCCACAGGGAAAAGCTTGTGAACTACCTCACTGCTACACAGCAAAATATGGCTACATAGGATCAATATTTTATCTTGTTGAAGTAAAAATGCTTCCCTTTAAGGCAACCATATTTTTTATGTTCATGTCATCGTTAACTAACCACTGAATTACAGCCAGGAATGATTTTTATTACATCCATTGATTTCTTCATGTTAGCTAGCTATTCTACCAGCTGATACCGCATATCGTCTCATTATGAAAATTACAATTTCCAGATTTTAAGCAAAAACAACAATAACAAAATTGAACTTACATACGGCTCTAATAAAAGTAGAGACTACTGCAAAATCATCAGTGATTCTGGTTGTCAATTCATTGGTATGTGTTTGAAAAAATGAACATTTTTGTTTATTTCATAAACTACTGACAAAATTTCCCCCAAATTCCAAATATAAATATTGTCATTCTGAGCATATATGATCAAAATAATTTTGTGGAATAATAATAATTGTATAATGCAAAATAATAATTGGCTGCCATGTGTCTTGGCATGCTTTCCAACAGTCTTACCATATTGATGTTGGGTGATTGTATGCCACTCCTGTGGCAAAAATGTAAGCAGCTCGGCTTTGTTTGATGGCTTGAGAACATCTGTCTTCCTACTGATAATATTCCAGAAGTTCTCAATAGGTTCAATTTAAGAAAAATTTGCAGTGGTCTCTAAATTTATAATGTGCTACATTTACATTGTGAGTCTGTTCATAAAACATTTGATACATAGGTTTACTTTGGTTAGATTAGAGTTGTTGACAGGAAAAAATATATTTTACATTGTAATTTTTCTATTCTCCACGGCCTGTGTTCTATGGCATTTGTCATAGTTACGTTCTTGTTTGTGGAATAATTATTATGTTGGTAAAACATGTTGCATAGATGGTGATGGGAAAAGCACTTTGGGCCAAATAAATTGTTTATGACTTATTAGACACATGTAACATACCGGTAGCCAGATTTCAGATATGTATCTGATTTAGTACCACATACTGTAAAAATTGACTTCTGATATCAACAGGATTTTGCCTGTTTAGAAAGCAGTTAAGGAAATCTGATGTTATTGGATATGGGGTAAAAATCAGATCTGAGTTACTTTAACCTGCCAGTGTGAAAAAGGCTGTAGTTTCAGTGGTGTTAGTTGTGTGCTATCTGTGCCTTGGTAGGGTTGGGGCTGACATCACACTTTTGCGAGAAAGAGAGGTGGATTATGACTTGGAAAGAAACTGCCGGAAAATTGCAGAGGTTCTTGTCCGAAAAGTTCCAGACGATCAACAGGTGAGAGAAAGCAGTGCTTCATCTTTTATAAGAGACCATTCAACGAAATTACATTTCATCCTAGCCCAGGGATAAACCTTAAATACCTGCAAATTACATTTCATCCTAGCCCAGGGATAAACCTTAAATATCAGCAAATTTCATTTCATCCTAGCCCAGGGATAAACCTTAAATACCTGCAAATTACATTTCATCCTAGCCCAGGGATAAACCTTAAATACCTGCAAGTTACATTTCATCCTAGCCCAGGGATAAACCTTAAATACCTGCAAATTCCATCTGTATTGACAGAGTGGTTGCAGGACCAGGCAGTAAGAAAAGCATCTGATTGGTTGTTTCTGAGAAATTATTGTGTTGAAATAAAAGTGCACATCTTCCCATTTTGTTTAAACCGTTGTGAACCGTTGTCTGCAGGGAAGCAATCAATCAGCCAGAAATTGGAATCAGTTGATTATCGCTAAAAATAGTAGATCGGCAAACACTGATGGATATAACCAATCTTTTATGTATGAAGTGAGTTAAAATTAATCATTCTATTTTTGTGGGTGATTTCTTTAGCTTTCTGATTATTATACTTGGCCAGGTCCCTGTTTTCAATTGGCTAATCTGGTTAAAAAGGTGAGATAAAAAAATCATTAGGACACTAAATGAATGACTTGCATACCCGGTTTAGTATTAAAATATTCAATACCAAAACAATACCCTATAACAACACTATAACAGGGCAAAAAAAGTGAAGGAGAAAATTTATAAACACTGAAGATTTATTTACTTTTAACATTGAACAGTATGTTGGTAGAATCAGCACCTATATGATACATTATTTATTACAGTTAATGTAATTTATTCATTTCATAGTTTTGTTTCATAAAGACTTGACATTTTCATCAAAACATTTCTCTATGTGTTTAAAATATAATAGACATAAAGTAACATCACATAATTATACAACATGGCTTCTAACTTTGTAGATTTTTAGCAAAAAATCTTCCAGCCAATTGGATTTTTATTACAAGCCAAATTATATTTTTTCCAAATTACACAGTAAAACACAAAAATCTGTATGTTATGTGAAATTTTTCAACTAAAAATGTATTCCCTGCAAGTAAAGCAATAAAGTGGTAACTTTCCAAAATAGCAAATAATCAGCTATGGCTTTAAGTGAGGAGGTTACTGTGGTAACAGTGTGTTTGTGAGCTCATGTTTGTGTCAAGCTGGATTATTTTGGATGCACAAAAATGATATTGCACCAGAGAACAGCATTCCTTTCAATGAAAGATGTGGCTGCATTTTCCTCAACTGCTGTGACCAACAAAGGGGCGCGCCCCCATAAAATACTGCGGAGTAGGCAAGGATGGGCAGTATTTATGATAAATGTATTTAAAGTATGTATTTCAAATACAAAATGGTATTTTGTAATTTGTATTTGATAGGCTTGATGAAAATGGCTTCATATTTTGTATCAAAATACATTTAGTGTTTTGTATTTTATAGTTTAAAAATGCTGCCTCTGTTTTAGTGCCTACTCAGTAATCCCCAAATAAACCGATCATCCATAACATGCCTAATATTGTGGTGTAGGTCCATCTTTCGCTGCACAAACAGCCCTGACCCGTCAAGACATGGACTCCACTAGACCTCTGAAGGTGTGCTGTGGTTTCTGGCACCAAGACGTTAGCAGCAGATCCTTTAAGTCATGTTAGATGTGAGGTGGGCCTTAATGGATTGGACTAGTTTGTCCAGCACAACCCACAGATGCTCGATTGGATTGACATCTGGGGAATTTGGAGGCCAAGTCAACACATTGAACTCGTTATTATGTTCATCGAAACATTTTTGCTTTGTGGCAGGGTGTATTATCCTGCTGAAAGAGGCCAATGCCATCAGGGAATACCATTTCCATGAAAGGGTGTACATGGTCTGCAACAATGCTTATGTAGGTGGTACATGTCAAAGTAACATCCACATGAATGGTAGAACCCAAGGTTTTCCAACATAATATTGTCCAAAGCATCACACTGCCTCCGAGGGCTTGCCTTCTTCCATTAGCATCCTTTTCCTACCATACTTTTACCTTCTAGTCAACTTTCCATGAATATGCTTTCATACAGCACTCTGTGAACAGCCAGCCTTTTCAGCAATGACCTTCTGTGTCTTACCCTTCTCATGGAGGATGTCAATGAGTGTCTTCTGGACAACTGTCAAGTCAGCAGTCTTCCCCATGGTTGTGGTTGTATACGGAGGGATTAAAGGCCCCGAAAAAATTTGCTGGTGTTTTGAAAAAAGATTGAAACAAAAAAAGGCTTGAAATATGTCACTTTATGTGTAATGATTTTATAATATATGGTGTCCCTTATTGGGACAAAAAGAAAAAAAAAAGAACTTCCACAATATTAAATTTGTTTTAGATGCACTTGTACTTGAAAAGGCACACTTCAATGTTGTTCTACCGCTGATAATCAGAACGAGATCGGAGGCAGAGATAGGAGCATCAACTCAACAGTGTACTGGTGAAGGGATAGATCAAATAGGCCGATAAATGAAATGATTTCATGTTCCCTTGTAAAAGTATTTTTTGTATTGTACTCTGAAAGTAGGTGCGTTCAGAGTTCCATTAATTTGAACTTTGACTCCAGAAGCCGCCAACCTCCTGAAGGGCAACCAATTAGATTACACTGTGTGGTCATATCAACCCATGAACCAAAGTGGAGTACAATTGTGGTTGTCCAATTATTCCCCAGTAACCCTGCTACGTCAGCAGCTCCTCAACCCCCCCTTGACAGATGTGGTATGGTGAGGAGCGCTCACAAGGTTCATCCGACCACATGTTGCTGAGCCAGCAGATTCTTTTCACACCGCACCTCCAACATGAAAGACTCTAGTCATGTCAGATGATTACGCTCACCAACTATACTTTTGCGATTGAATGTACTGGCACCCGATCTGCACACGGGGTCACTGGAGAGCGACCTGGCAAGGTAGATAATCCGACTTATTTATCCCAAATACTGTGCAGCGCTATGCCAATTTTTGCTGCCTCGTATTGGAGGTCTGCCAAAGTCAGAGAAGCCATAGTCACGTCGCAGCTGTGACCTAAGATCTGTGTTACCAGTTGCTGTTTTAATTCACTAAAGGGCTGTATACACTAGGCATTTCAGAGACAAATTTAGGCTTAAACTTTTCGCCTCCTATTCACATTCAATTGGGTGACGTAACATTGTGTGCAGGGCAGTGTGGGGTGTACCTGGCAGCGCAAAGCTGGTGTGAGAGGTTCTATAATATGCACAATGTGGCTGTTGCCCAATGCTGACTAAATTGGTTAAATTCAATTCATCGATTGGTTTCCTAACACAGCACTGCCTCTTTTTGGCACATACTCGGTTGTCAAACAAACGCCTCTCATCAACTCATCGAATTGACTTGTCATTACTCACCCCTGAATCCCACTATCAATATCATTGTGTATATAGCTCCCTCTTGTCCCCACATCTTTATCACTCAATGTATGTTTCAAGCTTTACATGCTGTTGTATGCTTTGTTTTCTCTATTACTTTTTGTGCTCGATTTTATTGTGCACTTTTGCGCTGCATTCCTTTTTTTTGAACTTTCATTAACATCCTCTGTGTCATGCTGCAGCCACCTCCTGCATTTTTACATTATGACAGCTATATCATATTTCAATGATATTTATATTTTTTGCACTACATAGTATTGGAAATCATTGTCCCATCCATTGTCCCATTAAAAGCTGGCCAATGAAAGAGAAATTAGTTCTGTTTTCACTCTGCAAAATTGTACACTGTGTACCTTTAATGTATGTATTTGCTATTTTCATTTTGTATGGGTTTTATTGTCACAATACAGGAAATAAGTGACATGTCAAATAGATGCCTAGACCTCACACAACCAAAGTTAAAATAGCCCTAACATGGAAACTGTTCAGAGAATAAAGAGATTATGCCTTGCGACCTGCTTTAATTCCAAATTTCATGTGTCTATGAGAGCAGTTCTTGGACCTTCGTGTGGCGGTGCTGGGAAACGTGGACTCTGGGAAGTCCACTCTATTGGGCGTACTCACTCAAGGCGAGCTGGACAATGGGCGAGGCCGGGCACGCCTCAACCTCTTCAGGCATCTTCATGAAATCCAGACAGGCCGGACATCCAGCATCAGCTTTGAAATTTTGGGCTTCAATAGCAAAGGGGAGGTGGGTAACAGCATCTTGTAGGTGATAAGAGGAAGAAAATCACTAGGATTACAACCTGAGTTTACCTCTATTGACCAAAAAAAAAAGAACCTGTCCCTTAATTGAAGTAGCATTTTTATTTCTTTGTTTTGCTGCACCACTATGAAATGATTATGTTGCCATAGCATTTTTTATTTTATTTTAAATGCCGTTACACAGTGCAAGAACAAAACAGCAGGTACATTGAACATCCTCTTGTCGGACTACTAATTCTTTATTTACTTTTATTAAAATAATGGAAATTACCACGAACATGTCTGTAATGCTACATATGATGAAAAAATTTATTATTATGTATGACAAAAGTTAAATCTATATCAAATATAAAATGTATAATACAAAATTATAGCAGAATTAAAAATCAAACAAACACAATCCTACATCACAAATGGACACATTTGGTTTTTGAAGCAAAAACTACTATAGTGGTCTAAACAAATTAAAAGGGAATTAAGCCTCAACTCAGTTTGTAGTTTTTTCCATTTTTGTGGGACAAGAAATATGAAAGCTCTATTCTACTACTAATCAATTTTGTGTTCTTACAGTGTAGTTATGTGTTTTACTTTTAAGATTTTAAATATGCTTTTTCTGCAAGAGTGTCTTGAAATTAAACAAATGACAGTATCTATCGCAACTTTTGATAAAATACAGTGATGAGGCCTTACAGTTTCGTCAGATATAAATTGTATGGCAACATGAAATACAGCATCTTGTGCAGAGTTCTTCTACCCTGGTCCTGGAGAGCTACCAACCTGTAGGTTTTCACTCCAACCACACATAATGTATCCTCATTCAGCTTGTCAGATGTAATTATTATTGGAATCATGTGTGCTAATTAAGTCAAAACAATCAGGACAGTGGATCTTCAGGACCAGGTAATCTAGTCATTGCAGGAGATGCTGTTTGCATATTATGGATCATTTACACCAGTGCTGCCCAAACCTGTTCCTGGAGAGCTAGTGTAGCTTTTCTCTTTAACCCCAGTTAAGACTAACCTGATTTAGCTTTTCATCCAGGTAATTATTTGAATCTTTGAATGTGCTAAATTAGGTTTAAAGAGAACCTACGGGACAGTAGATATCCAGGAACAGGGTTGGGCAGCCCTGATATACATTATATAGCCAAACATATGTGGACACCTCTTCTAATTATTGAGTTCAGGGGTTTCAGCCACACTTATTGCTCACAGGTGCATAACATCCAGCACATACCCATGAGATATCCATAGACCAACATTGGCAGTACGATGGATTGTACTGAAGAGCTCAGTGACTTTAAACGGGGCACTTCCATAGGATGCTACCTTTGCCACAACTCAGTGTAAAGCATGCTGCCACTGGACTCTGGAGCAGTGGAAACTGGTTCTCTGGAGTGATTAATCACTCTATACTACCTGGCAATCTGATGGATGAATATCGGTGTGGATGATGCTACCTACTAGAATCTTTGTGGCAGCAGTTTGTGGAAGGCCCTGTCCTGTTCTAGCATCAGTTTCGATGAGTTTGGTGTGGAGGAACTCATCCCCATAGAAAACCTTTGGGATAAATTGGAAAGATGATTGCAAGACAGGCCCTCTCATCCAACATCAGTGTCTGAACTCACAAATGCTCTTTTGGCTGAATGGGCACAAATTCTCACAGACTCTAATATCTTGAGGAAAGCCTTCCCAGAAGAGTGGTGGCTGTTATAGCTGCAAAAGTGGGGGCACCTCCATATTAATTCCCAGAGTTCTGGAATGGGAACAAGCTCATATTGGTGTGAGAGTCAGGTATCCACAATGTTTTGGACATATTGTGTATCATCCAACTATGTTACTATTGTGCTAGTAGGGGAGACAATGTACTGTGTTACCTGACTCTTTGAGCGTTGGTGGGTTTGTTCATTCACTTGTCAGGTTTCCACATACTTTTGGCCATGTAGTGTATCTTGGTTGACTATAACGGACAAAACATTGACTATATTTTTTACTATTAAAACGTCTTTATATTATAGAGTGTAATTTAAATGATATCTTGTCATGAACATAAAAAACACTTACAATAGGGAAATTGTGTAATTTCTGTTCTGGACAGGTAATAATTTTAGCATTATTTAATCCCTAGTTCAAATCAGACCAAATAAAACTTGCAGCAGAATGTTGGACATGTAGATGATTTTAAATATAAATGCGTATTAACACAAACTTCGTATCAAAGCACAGATATTTCAAATATTTTCTATTTGTCGTATGGCACATAGTTGGTACAGTTTTGTGCTTTCAGCACAAGGGATTATGTTTTATTCTCACGGGGGGCCATAACACAACTGTATGCATTCACAGATTTAACTTGTCTATTAAAATGCATAGGTAAGGGTAAATATTATGAAAATCAGTTTTCCAAACACATAAGAAAATGAAACCAAGGGAATTGAACATCCTCTCATGTGCTTTTTGAGGTGGTGAACTACAGTGACTCCCGCACAGCCGAGGAGATTTGCGAGAGCTCATCTAAGATGATCACCTTTATTGACCTGGCCGGCCACCACAAGTACTTGAAGACCACCATCTTTGGCCTCACAAGCTACTGCCCAGACTTCGCCATGCTGGTTGTCAGTGCCAACACGGGCATAGGTAAACCTAAGAATTTAGAATAAGCTTAAATATCAATTCATTTTGTGTGTCATTTTCTACTTCTACCATATTGTTTTTGATCAGCTAATTTAATAAAATGTTAATTTAACTACTTACGTGGGCAGGGGTTAAATTATGCTGGGAACCACTAGAATGATATAATCACACGTCTAACACTTAAAAAACATTGGGGGAATAAAAACATTATTTTGTTGTACTGTATGTAATAGGACATTTAGCTGTGACTGAAGATTATCTGAAAAAAAAAGACCACTTCCGTTTGTGCAACACATCATACAGGTTGCAAAACTATGAATGTAGGATGGGATACCTACTGTACATATACACAAATACAATTGCATATAACTTAAATGCCTTTTGCAATATTTATGCCTACTATGTGGAAAATTAGGTGTATCATGCTGACAATAAAAAAAGCCTCAAATAGTGATGGTGACACATTGTAGGTGTGGTGTAGGAGGGAGACCGACAGGCAGGTAGAATGGTAATTGTTGCTTGTATTTAATATGGTGATCCGGGAAACATACATACATGAAATGGCAGGTAGCAGGGTACGTCTTAAGCGAGTGCACAACGGATATATTTATACAGCTTTATGTGCTCTTAACAGTGTCACGGAACACTAAACTAAACTTGTAAGTAAAGAGCATATGCATTAGCTTCCAAACTTCAGGGACTCACTTCTCACAACTCATTTAATGCTGTGTAGCTCTCGGACTGCATTCTCAAACAACAGAACAGATATACACTGTGACAATATAACAATGACAACACCTCTCCCTATTTTGGACAGCATATATATATACAGGTCCTTCTCAAAAAAATAGCATATTGTGATAAAGTTCATTATTTTCCATAATGTAATGATAAAAATTTAACTTTCAAACATCCAGAGCCACCGTGCACAGGCGTGTGCAGGAACCGGGCTACAGGTGCCGCATTCCCCAGGTCAAGCCACTTTTGAACCAGAAACAGCGGCAGAAGCGCCTGACCTGGGCTACAGAGAAACAGCACTGGACTGTGGCAAAAAAAAAAGGATGAAAGCAAATTATGCATGTCATTTGGAAATCAATACCTTGATTTCTGAATGACATGCAAAATTTGCTTTCATCCGAAAAAAGTACTTTGTACCACTTAGCCACAGTCCAGTGCTACTTCTCTGTAGCCCAGGTCAGGCGCTTCTGATAATGAACTTTATCCCAATATGCTAATATATACATATATATACACACATACACACATACACACATACACACATACACACATACACACATACACACATACACACATACACACATACACATATACACATACACATATACACATATACACATATACACATATACACATATACACATATATACATATATACATATATACATATATACATATATACATATATATATATATATATATATATATATATATATATATATATATATATATATATATATATATATATATATATATATATATATATATATATATATATATATATATATACCTAAAGCCAACTAACTAATCACTCACATCATTACTAATCAGATCTATGAGATACCTGCCTATTCTTACATAAACCTTATTTTAGCCGTATCCAAACTAGAGAGAGGTGTCACATGCCTTAAAGGGACATTTACACATATATAACAGAAAACTAATACCACCATGCAATGCATTGAATAATAACAAACACAAATACATTGAATAACTCAATATTATAATTATATCAGAAAACCAATACCACCAGTCAATGCATTGAATAATAACAAACACAAATACATTGAATAACTCAATATTACAATTAGTACACACTTATTGTCTCTGTGAATGCTAGCCCTCCCTGGGCTGGACATTACAGTTGGCAATGAAAACATCATGATTGGTTCTGTTATATGCAAAATATTTAGGCCACTAAGCAGACAGAGATCACAGCCTAAGTTACAAAATACAGCTCTGCAACATCCGAATCTTTACATGAACTTGTTGAAATAAAACATAAACAAGTTGCGCATGGCGTAGTGGTCTAAGTCGTTGCTTTACTGGCGAAATTGTCATGGTAGTCAGTGGTTCAAGCCTGATTACGCTTTCTCTGACTTTCTGCGGAAGACCCAGCGCAAGGCAGTGCAAATTGCCACAGTTCAATTGCAGACGTATACTGGGTGAGTGTAATCATCCCACGCATGAGCTAACTAAAGGCTTCCATGTTGGACTAGCAGTGTGATAAGAATAGATTAACTATGTGAGCCTTCTTCCCAATCCCATATCTGTCAGGGAGTTGTGGAGCTGGCGACAAGGCAGGGAATTTGGGAAGACCAATTGAGAAGAGAAATTACATATTGCCCAGTAGCGGTGAGAGTCTAAAAGGCTCCCATCAACTGTGCTAAGTTAATTCTGCATGCTACATTCTACTTGCACCAACTTTGTCAAAACTGCACAAAGATCCTAAAAATGCTATCCATGTATTTGCCTAAATTTTAACAATGGCTTAGATATAGAAAACTATTGCTTTAACATTAACATTTCTCAAACATTTTAACTACACTGCTAAAGAAAATGAAGGGAACACACAATCATCACAGTATAATACCAAATAAATTGAACTTCAGGGATACCAGTCTATCCAGTTAGGACGCATAAGCGATTGTGAAACAGTGCCTATTTTTGTGCAAATGAAAGTGACAACAGGTGTACTGAAGAGGCAACAGCAAGACAACCTCCAAAAAGAGAATGGTTTTGCAGATGGTGGCCACAGACGCTTTATCCTTCCCTACTGACTCTTTTTCAGTTATGCATTTTGCTAGTGTCTACTGGTAGCATGAGGCCATTCAGGTTGCACAGGTAGTCCTATTCCAGGATGGCTTATCCATACGTGCCATCGCAAGAAGTTTTGCTTTGACTCCCAACACAGTTTTGAGCATGGAGATACCAGGAGACGGGCCGATACACAAGGAGACCTGGACAGGTCCGTAAAAGGGCATCAATCTAGCAGCAGAACCGGTATCTGCTCTTTTGTGTGAGGAGAAACAGGAGGAGCACTGCCAGAGCCCTACAAAATGACCTCCAGTTGGGCTCCTGGGCCCGACATCCTCTAGTGGTACTTGTGCTCACAGCCCAGCAGCGTGCAGCTCGATTGGCATTTGCCAGACAATTCCAGAATTGACAGGTTCTCCATTGGTGCCCTGTTCTCTTCACAGAGCAAGTTCACACTGAAAACATGACAGACATAGAGATGCCGTGGTGAACATTATGCTGCCTGCAACATCATCCAGCATGACAGATTTGGTAATGGGTCAGTGATGGTCTGAGGAGGCATATCAACTTTCAACTTTATTGTCACATAATTACAAGTATACACAAGTAATCAGTGAAATTAGCCATCAACCCGTCCAAGACAATCACCGGGTAGACAGGACAGGACAGGAAGACAGGAATTAGAAAAACAATACAGCATTACATGAGGAAAGATGAGGGGAAAAAAAAAAGAGAGCCCCATATTATGCCCCTTCAGGGGTA